>JAMPIV010013672.1:0-180697 GCA_024509875.1 Oreohelix idahoensis | reverse complement strand
GTGAGATATGTTTGTTTGTTGGACAAGGCTAGCTAATCTCAACGAGATACAATCTGTTGAGTCAATCGTTGTTCAGTGCTTACGCATTGCAGTTGTTATGATGTTAGATTCTAAACCCTGATCATCAGGTGCACCATTCGTCTTTATAGAAACAGAAAAATGGCCACGATAGCCTTCTTCACTTAAGGCTAGTATAGTTTATATTTATCAATAGCCGCGCCCTAATGACATCATAATTATCCTTATATGCTTTTTCCCTAAAGGGGCATAACCTAGGTCAAAGATTCACCTTTCACAGTTGTTCTGCGCTAATTATTAGAGCGTATTGTGATTTAGTCCCACTTTATTGTGTCTAGCCCGACCCCAAGAACGTTTACAAATCATGATCACTAGTCAGGAATGTATATATCGTACTGGACTGTATGTTGGAACGGTGGAACCTTTACCCATTGTTATGCTAGAAGGTTTAACACACATTACCACTAGATGCCTGATGAACATGTACTCTCATCGTTGTCTTCACTTGTTCAATCACCTCAAGTTTCTCTAACTCAGTGTTACATGTGGTCTTCTTTATTGCTTTTTGTTCCTTTCAGCTTCTCTGCTGATAGATCTTGTTTGTTCAGTCTTCGGCTGAGTAGTCTTAGGGATCGTATGCATCCAGCGATGTGGGTGGTTTCCAAGATCCTTATACGTAGTTGGATGCTACCACCAGGTCTCTAGCGCAATAGGGGTTTTCACGTTCATCTGGCTTGCTGGGTAAGCTTGCCTTCGCCTGTCTATAGTTCTCTATTTAGATTCATGAATTTCGTTTTGTCACCTTCGCACTAGATTTTGATCGGCCAATGTATATCTTATAAAGAAATTAATTGGTTGCTAATGACCATACATGTAGGGCAGTCTACGTAGAATTACCCAACCTCTATTATATGACGGTGACGTTAGCTCAACGGCTCTTTACTTTTTCATAACTGGATACGGCCTTAACACTTTAGCCATGCTTCCCCCCCCCCCCCCCCCCCCCAAATGCATGACTTTTGCCGTCCTACACCTGGCATCTGGCAATTTCTTGTGTTCAGCAGCAGCCTAGCTTCCTCTTTCTAATCTTTTTCTCTTCACCGCCCACAGCGTGCCCCCTTTTATCTCTTTCTGCCAGCAGCTTTTGTTTTCATCATTCTGCAGCTGTAGTCGTTTGTCATATTGTGCACTTGCTAATGTATTGTAATTGTCTGCATTTCTAGTCTTTGTCTGAAGGAGTTCCCTTGTGTAATGAAGTTAATTTGCGGATGTTATGTTAATGTAGGACTGTGATGTCACTCAACAAGAATACTAATCGCTACTTGGAACCAGATAATAATACCACAAGTTCTTAATGACGTTGATTAATACAGTACCAAACCTATCCACCAATATCTGGTGGGGTCAAGCTCAGAGCCGTTGATAAGGGATTCTTGTATAAACAGTAATATATAATCCAAGTATGGTGTATACCTATAATCCCAAGTAGCCAGTGCGCATAGGTCCAAATAGTGCCTTATTGATTATTGTAGAACCCTGCATATAAAACAGTATGTCAACCGAACGCAGAATACATAGAATGTACAAATAGGACTGACAATACGCGAAAACGTTTTGGCAGAAATCAATAGTTAGAAAATAAAATTGGTGAGAAATTCAATGAAAATAATCTGGCTGTAATCTGCAGAGGGTATCAACCATTGTTTATAATTACACAAATGAGTTCACAGCAATATGAATATAAATTTTGAATGAGAATGAATCTAGATAGAAAAGGTTTAGACCATGTAGCAAATTTAAATTATATGATCAAAACAAAACTAATGAACTAAAAAAATATTATCCTATAAAATATGGTAGGAATGGTGCACAGTAAAGTAACATAGTTGGCCTTACATAGTTCTTCTTGTCCAACGCACGCAACATTCTTTCCTTCTATATACAGTATAGTACATTTATATAAAAGCAAACTTGTTCAAAGTGTTGTCAGCTAAATGGTCGACTTCATTCAATATCACTAACAGGTGTATAAAGAGAATCTAGATGCACCTATAGATATAGGTATCCATCACACGTTGCACTTATCCATCCCTCAGAGCTGCTCCATCAGCCCAATTCACCTCAGCATAATTAATATGCGTACCAGAGTTCGGCTATATAATGATTCTGTCCATGTTGGTTAGCAATGGTTATCACGGTTTCCCAGTGTGTGTGTTCATACGTTACGGAAGTTACCACATATTAACTTATTAATTATACACGCTGATACATATGGAAACTATACTATACTATACAAACAAAGTAACATGTCAAAACATAAACAGATGAAGAGAAGAAAAAAAGTAGAAAAAAAGAATATATAGAGAATTATGATGTTTGGATGTGTAGATGTGTTAATATTCGCAAATTTGGCTATAAGTTTTACTAGTGTAATGGCATAAAGTGAATTTCTGTATGAAAATAAACCTATTTTCATGATATATTTATTCATATTAAACATTATGCTGCCTTTCATATGTGTGTTATGTTCTTTTGTGGTGGTGGTTGGAGAGTGGTGGGGGGGGGGGGTGGGGGGGTCTGCGTGGAGGACGCGGGTGGGGGTGGTGGGGGGTGTAGTGGGAGGTGAGAGTGGGTGCGGGTTGGCGGGGAGTGGTAGAGAGAGGGGAATTGATGTAGTTTTAGTTTTTAACATAGTTGTTCCATACACGTAATGATTTTGTTGTGTTTCTTCTTTTTGATTTTTTTCGGTCTTGGGTTGTTGCAATTTTTCGCGAATAAGATGTTGTTTGTTTAGGTTTTTTATTTTCTAGTTCTTCTTTTGTTTCTTGTGTTTATATTTGCCCTTTCTGTTGTGTTTTGTTTAGGTGCTTTTGCTTCCGGATTAGATCTAGGTTTAACGTGTTTGAGTTTTCGATAGGTTTTTTATATCATGCTTTTCGTCTCCTGGTTTTTTTATTAAATTTTTATATTTTTACACGTGTGTTATAATAGTTATTTGTGAGGAAGAATTCCATTTGATCCAAACGTATGTTACAATTTATGTGAAACTCTTATTCGTAATATTGAAGAAAACACCCCAAATATTATAAATTGTATAAAAATCTCGTGTCAACAACGCTGAACCTTCTTAAACACTGCAATATTCACTTTGATCAGGTCACGTGGCAAACGACAGTGTTGAAATAAGAGCAAACCCAAGTACTGCATGTGCTGTTCGTTGCCTCACAGCCACAGCGAATCGGTCAGCCTGATATCACCGGTAGTCTGTGACCTCTTCTGATAACTGTTCTGCCGAAGGTCCATATCCCAGCACAAAGCTGGCCTCCACCTTACATGACAAAAATCATCATGGTGGGAAGACAGTTGTAACAAAATGCACACCAATAGTCCTAGCAAGGTGCGACCTGGAACGCTCCGACCAACAACGACTGTGTAACTTTACTAGTTTTCTTTGGACGCTTACACACCCTCGACCGCACAGATTCGTGACTAATCACCAGGTTGGCTTAATACATCATGGTACAGTGGATAAATGGTCTTGCAATGTTATGTTACATGGGCACTCATGTAGAATAATAGTATAATGGACTGTCAGTAGCCAAGCACTCAGTATTGCCCATACAATATATCTCATCCCTGACTTCACTGACTGAGCACTGTCAGCTTATAAATAATATTCCAGTGTGGCTTCTATACCTAACCTAGTCTAGCGAACATTCAGTTAACATAATGTTTCCAGCAAATTGTTTTTCATATAATAATATGACCGCTAGCATTGGCGCTTTCTCTTGCTGTAGCAGTGTTCTCTGGACTAATCAAGACGATAAATACGGGCATCCTTTTTCTCTTACTTGAAAAGTCACTTTATGTTTGGGTTTGATCAAGATGGCTTCTGTCGTGAGCTGTCACTCACGTTTTGGATACAGATAATGATTCTGTCTTATAAGTTTGTCATTCTTCTAAAAAACATTTCATTGCTCTGTAGATTTTATCATGAAACAATTGACTTGTATTCTACAGGATATAGTGCTGATAGGAATTCGAAAAAGTCGTTTTCATTTTAAATATATTCTCTTAGACATTCAAATCGTACCTATCGAAATGGTGGCTTCGTACGAGAGTTCAAAAAGAGTTTACTTTTAGTACCTTGGTATCAGAAAATACGATTCTGCCATTCCTTGGCAATAAGAATGAACACTGGGGTAAAGCATACACGATAGGTCTAGACGACTATCACTTTCCCCATAAATATAGAGATCAATTTTTCCGGCGACAAGCCGTCATAGAAAAACACTGCCCCCTATTATCAGGGCGAAAGCCAAAACACACTCTCTAGCGACTCATCGCGAAACAGCCTCGTGACACCTCTCTTAGAGACAAAAAGAAACATATTGTTTCGACATAGATATGTAAAAGATTTTCCAGATATCAATGAAGAATACTCGTCCTACTCCGACAAACAATACACATAAATTCGAGGCCATAGGATATTCTTGAAGCCCAAGGAACAATCTAATTTATACTACCCAAACATAGAATAAAATCGCGAGTAAAACTGGATTCAGCCGCGGAGGTCGATCGAAAGAGGCGGCACAACTTTCTAGGGAAGTAACTCAATAATGAGACTTTTCCTTATGCACTAAAAAAGTATCTATTTTGTGTACAAAATATTTGCCAACATAACAAGCAAACCATATGTCATGAATATATGTTAAGATATCAAAGACTGCACGTAACAGATAACCACCAAAAACTAGGAGTCTCCTATTTTTTACAGATGGAAACCATACGCTTCACCATACCCTGTTATGTTTGGTAGGTAGGTAACCAGAACGCAACAAAACTTAACGTTCTGCAGTATTAATTGAAGAAAGAAATTGCTTATAGTTCCTGGCCATTAAACGTCATGTGTGCAGACTTGCGCCACTAACACTGTGCGAGAATTATGCACCTTTACCAATGTATAGTAATATCATGGTCACGAATACTGCGTGAAACAATGACGATATGTATTCCTTGTTTCGAATTAAATTTCCCACTTCACCTATAGACAATGTATTTCTTAATGGATGAACGCCTAATCATCTTGGACCTAGAACTTAGGGTGATTAAAACCTATCATTACTATATTAGTAGCTATGGTTTTATACTATGTCCTTTGACTTTCTCTTGGCTGGGCAAAGCATAAACTCTGTGTCATACTTATTTTTTCTTAACACCTTCTTATCCAAAGTTCCTACCATAACCATAACATTATTTTTCAAACTTAACACCTCTTAGTCTCACCCTCTTTTAATGTCGGGACAACATCAAAAGTTTTCTTTGGATAAGTTGTAACCTGATACTGTCCGTCCCAACATTCTATTTTCAGAATTAGCAGTAGTATCTTGTCGAGGGAAAGTTTATTTTCCCCAGAAATGATCTAATAATTCCTCCACTGGGTGTTGTAGACCCCCTTAGTAAATCGCACTTTGTACTGACAGCATGTCGTCAAGATACGTCGATTTCCCCTCTGCGTTACATCGATATATTTTTACCTGTGAGTACATCGAGTAGAAAATCAACCCTATTTCTTAAATTCTTACTTTCAGAAGTCAGGAAAGTAATATCCTGCCTTTGTTTCTTATTTATGTTATCCAGGTTAGTGTTAATATTCTTCTCCTTATCCCTTAAAGAATCAAGTGTGATCAATGCTGTTGACAGTTCATAGATCTGTTGTCGTGTTTCATTTTCAAGGTCAGCATATCTATGTTTCTCAGCTAGGAGTAACGTCTCTAATGCAGTCACCCTGTCATCAATGAGACAATCATCACTCGAGGTGGAAACAGAAACACTAATACCCGATTCTGTATTATCTTCTTCGTTTTCTGATTGCCCTTCATCAGATAACTTCTTATGTGTTTCATTACTACCATGGGAATCAATCATAAGTTTCTTATTATCTTCACGTAATAATACCAAGTCACACGTGGAAGATTTCACTTTACTTATCTGTTCATTCAGCATCAGTTTCAATGAGGTTACCTCATCGTCCAGCTTTTTTTCCTGTCTAAGATAAAATTCATAAAATGTATCATTATCTGTAAGACATACATCCATTATATCATTGTCATCAAATGATACAATCTCATTTTCCATTTTTTCTATTTCAATCTTTTTCTTAATGCCCCTATTTAGACAGAACTGTTTATATTGTTCCTCATCATAATAAAGAGATCCTAACTGCACATCATCAGTGAGAATCAACTCACATTGGATGGCCTGGTCTGTATGACCATGTGATCTTAACGCAGTATCAATCTTATTATCTGCTATTTTATTAATTGATTGTAATCGAGCTACTTCTGAAGTAAGCTCTTGAATATTAACATATTGTGTGTGATTTTCTATTTTCAAAGCTATATTTGTTTGTTCATTTGTTTTCAGTCGACCAACTTCAGATAATAACGACTGAATGTGCACACTCTGTGTATGAAGTTTTCTTTGGTAGGATGAGGCATTATCTTGTGAAATTTTCAATGCAAGTTTCTTAACCTCAGACTCCAACTCTTTATTTTTTTCAATGGTGGATTCTAATGAGGCTTCTAATTCTTTCTTCTGACTACGACATTTAGTAAGATCCACTATCAACACCGACAAATTATTATTCAACCCAGCAATTTCAAAAATCCATTGTTTGATAACTTATTTTCATCTTCCACCTTTTTGCTGTATCAGCTCATTGGTAAGGGCAATTTCTGTTTGAATTGTTTTTCCTTCAAGGAATTTTAAATGAACTTCTTGATTTTATTGATTTCAGTAAGGTTCCACTTTTCATCCCGATTAGTATTTTATTAGTCAAACTCTCGAATTTTACTTCTTGATCAGTGTTCCGTGTTTTAATCTCAATTACTTCAAACTTAAACTCGCCTCCTTTTGCAAGTCACTTATAGTTTTTTTTTGACTGGCAATAATCTCTAATAATTCTTCTTCTCTTTTCTCATCAATGGTTTCTAAAATTGTCATTCTTTCCTCATCATTCGGTATATTGTGCATTTGTTGATCATGATCATTGTTGCAGAGAATAGCATTATGAATGTTATTCATTATTGAACCATGTTGGACGTGTGTGTACCGTTCCACAAAAGTACGAAACACTCCACCTAGTAAGTCCGCTATGTCCCTAGCCATTATCATATGTGGGACAGAATGAAAATTACTATCCACAAAATTTGTTAAATCGGATGCCGTACGACATAAAAATTTATGTAATACAAAATCTTCAAGGTATTGGCCCTGGAAATCATCATTAATTCCTTCTTGGAGGAGATTCCTCAGAAAAGACATTATGTCTGACCTAGACGTATTATCTACCTTTCTAATATCGACAAAATTGTCTTTAACCGGTGTTCTGTTTTGAACAACCGCCTGTTCCTTTGAGAAATTATTTAAATCAGTAATATGCTTTTTTATTCTGCAAATCCTGGAAATTAAAACTTTTTAAACGATGTAGTAATTTCTCATCCTCTAATGTACATCCATTATTATTTTTTTTCTAACTCTTCAATACGTCTTGCTTCAGCTTTCACTTCCTCGTCACTAGGTAATTTATCCCTGTCAGACAAATTTTCTGCAGCCATTACTTGTATGGCCATTATTTTTAAACGTTTATCATCAAAACCCTTTTTCCGTAGATTCGCTATCATTTCCTCGAAATTAGACATTGTAACTGTATATGTGACTCTCCAAGTCAACTCAGCATATATATTCAATAAGTATGGTTAATCAATATAACCAACTATAATATTATAATACTATTAGTTGTATGTCCCACAACTACTTTGTAACCTAATAATTTAGATCAAAAATGTTCACAGATTACATCATACCAATGTATTATACCCTTATTAATCTATGATGCTGAATTTATATCATGCATCTAATATCAGTATTTAATAATGCTGGGTATTATCCCTATATAAGTATGTCATTCAATCAATGGTATGTGCTAAGTCACCCTTTTAGTACTGGGAAAGTGTCCTAATTAACATCTAATATGTCTGTCATATTCAAAGCAGACCATAAATTTATATTTAATTATCAATATATATTATATTATTATGCCCTAGTCATTATATCCAAAGTGCATCGCTAGTGTGTTGAAGCACTACTGCAAATTGATGCAAAGTCCCTGAGTCATCATCAAATTTCTTAAAAATTAATTAGAATTCATTTATAATCTTATTATTAATCAAATTATAATACTATTATTATTAATGTATGAGATGAACAACTAAGACAAACAATAAACTAAAATGTACAGAACATTAGCACATCACAAACTGACAAATTCAAACATTAAAATATGATTACATGAACGAAATAAGAATCGGAAGTCTAACAGAAAAGGTCAAAGTACTGTAACCAAATGTAGGTTAATACACATGTATACATAAAACGATGACGCAACAGGACTCTATAACGGACATATATTTCTATCAATTATCAAATAATGGAAAGTAAGATTGAGAAAAACATGAAAGATTACAAACAGTAGACGAAAATGAATATAAATGAAACTTATTACATAAGAATTACACCAGATTTCACAGAACTGCACAGCTAAAACACTTAGTATCGAAATCATGCAATGTCGAGCAGAACGGTTCCCTGGTTAATTTGTTAGGGGGCTCTCGTACTGATTGCAACATTTAGATAAGTCCCTAACAGACGACTGAAATCCCTGTGGTCAGCTGATCGCGACATTCCAGAGATTTCAGCTCCCTCGCCATCCACCCGCTAACAGATAAATAAAACATAATAGATATACACTAACAACAGTCAACACTTATTTGCAAAAAAAAAACATGCTGGCGAAATAGCAAAAATGGACATGACAGCGTACAGCAAAACAGTTACTTAGCTTTTTGCCTCAATGGATTCATACAATGCTTGATTCGCCAACGGACAGTAGAACCTATATTTCATGACAATGCTGATTGAATCTAGTTTCCAATGTTCAATTAAGCGTTTATAAATTCTTTTCTTCAAAGACGTTGAAAGGCGGCTGCCATCGCTACAGATGATTCATCCTGTTGTCAAGGGTGTGTGACGTCATCGGTGTAGATACAAAAAGTGTCCATTTCGCTCGAAGGAAATTTATTTCTTTCAACTCGATAATCTTTGTGTATTTTGACAATTAAATTCCAGTTCCCCACACTGGCCACCATTGTTGCGTGGGTGTCGCTGGTGTTGGAGTGTCCTTCATTCGATTATTACTAGTTTAGCTTGTATGCTTGCTTATCTATCATTATCTCAGTTGAGGTCGACACAAAGTTTTGTTGTTGATTAATAAGCGACCAAGCAAACCTCGGTTCCGTACGAACTGATTCATTATTAATATAAACTTCCTATAAAGAAGAGTTCATCAGGTCAAAGGACAATCAACAATGCAAGTGGAAGCAATCAAACGTAATCAAAGTAATGTGGGTAAGTCTTCGATTAGAGTCCAATATTTATTACAAGGTGACGCACGAAGACAGTTCACATAGGTATACATTCATATATAGTTCATTAGAAATTACGTGCATAATATTCAGGTCCGTCCGTGTCAATTACTACATTCATGTCGACAGACCATCATGGCTTTGTACATGCACTGCTGGGTTCCATACAGCCAGAAATGAGCGCATGATGTCTTGACAAATATAATCAAATTACCAGATTCATTAACTAATTAAAAATTCCCTGAAGTCAGCTACGGAATATATAAATTTTTTTTTTTTTTTTTAATCTGTGAGATTTATGCCAAAAATTCGGCAATATTTCGTCCAAAACCGGGACATATTGGAGCTCCCGGATTGCATCGAACAATGTCGGGAACAAAATTATCAAAAATGGTCGAAAACCGGGACTGTACCGAAAAAAAAACCGGGACCGTCGGGTAACCTTAACTGTGTAATGGAATTTGTGGTGTAAACCCTATGGGCTAACAAGGATGGAAAGCAGCTGTCTTAAACTAAGAGAGTAGTTGCATTTCGCTTGGGAACATGGGGACATCAGAACCAATGCACATTTGCCCAGGGATTACCCCAGGGGTTTCTCCATTATCACCGGTAGCTGTTTAACATCTTTACAGCCACTAAATAGCTGCAAATCCAATCCCAACATGTCTTCGGGATCGAAAATTTGACTTTTGCCGATGACACGTCTCCAATTTAAAGGATGGTTCAGTTAGAAATATACATGGTTGAAAGCATACATGAGGGACTCATCAAGCTCAATTTCTAAATTGGCGCGGACCGAAAACCAGCCTCCAAAAGTCAATCCTAACAAAAACCTGTGTTGCATTGGTTGCTCCTTGAATAAAACTCTATATTGTAAGAAGAACCAGTAAGAAAATAACTCAAAACAACATTCGATCCTGGGCTATCTTATAAGCCCCATGGTGACTCACATCCCATTACATAAGTGCAAAATCGAGGTCTGGCAGCACATTAAAACAATGGCTGTTGTGCACCTGGAGCAGAGGGGACTACTGTTTCTCCTGTATTTTTCATCAGACTGGTCTTTTATTGTCTGTAGTCGAGTATGGCACTGGGAATAGTCTCGCTGTCAATGTCACATCGTGAACGACTGGAACGCATTCAAAACGAAGGGATGGCGTATGGTCTTGGGCTGCGCGTGAAGTACCCCCCATTGTGATGATGCGTCACTTGCTTGGATTTGCTTTTGGCAATTAGATCAGATTTACGATGGCCCAGGTAAAAGCCTATTATGCGTTGTAACCACAGTAAATCAGGGTGGGGCTACTCTGCTAGAGTAAAGGGCAGAACCGTCGCTGAACATAGTGGGGTTTACATGATAACAACCTCCAGCATGAGAATGGAGGTAGAGGCAGTTACTGCTGCCTTAAGATGGCTGTCTGAGACTTTATTAACAAAGGCAGTTATTGTATCAGACTCACAATCCATGCTTCGAAGGGTCCAAAATGGCTGGCTTCGACATGAATGGAAAATCTAAATAGAAGCATCGAATCTTCAAGAACTGATATGGATGAACGGTGTCAATTATTTTAAACAATATTTTTAAAGTTTTGCCTTGTTTTAGCGAAGTGCGCCCCGTTCATCTTAGACACACGGGCTGTCGGTTATATCAGGGTGGATTTCCAAATATAAAAGACCCTGTGATCTGAATGTAGAAGGTGTCAAATAAGCTGCATGACCTACTGATGCGAGCTAACAGGTGTCAAATAAGCTACAGGACCTACCGATGCGTGCTAAAATGTGTCAAAAAAGCTACAAGACCTACTGATGAGAGCTAAAAGGTGTCAAATAAGCTACATGACCTACTGATGCGAGCTAAATGGCGTCAAATTAGCTACCGGACCTATTGATGTGAACTAAAGGTATGAAAAAAGTGCAGGACCTACTGATATGAACTGAAAGGTGTCAAATAAGCTATATGGCACACTGATATCAACTAAAAGGTGTACGATATGCTAAGGGGCCTTTTGATGTGAACTAAAAGGTGCCAAATACGCTGCGTGACCTACTGATTAATTAAAAGGTGTCATATAAGCCACGAGGCTTACTGATATCAACTTAAAAGCGGCAGATAAGATACAAGACCTACTAATGTGAGCTCACATGTGTCGGAAAAGCTATGATTGTGAACTAAAATTTGTTAAACAAGACACACAAGCTACTGAATGATCCAGAAGATGTCAAAGACGTACTGAACACATCACGTGATCTAAAAGGTGCACAATAAGCCACAGAACCTCCCACCTTCGCCGTCAATATTCCAATGTTGAATTTTTAAACGTGAATCGAAGCGAGCAAAAGAGCAGAAGTGTTAACAAATAATGCATTTGTAAATCGTTCTAGATCTATTGTGACTTCGTCGTTTGCATAATGAATTGTGGTATGGCGCAAGGACCTGTACCTCCAAGAAGGTAATAAGCAGCTCACCAACAGCTCCTTCTACCAGCGCCGTGACAATGATGCGACAGTCCTCAACAATCGTCTGGTCCATGACACCATCAAAGTCTTATCGCCAACAAGTCCTTACCTTCTAGCGCTTCTCATCTCCGTATTGACAATAGTGGTCTGGGTAAGCCTGTGTTTTATATGCTTCCCAAAATTCATAAACCTTCCAACGCTGGGAGACCCATTGTCTCTGCGTGTGCCTGCCCTACCGAACGTATATCAGACTTCCTCGACGGCATCTTCCAGCCTATTGTAGAGCAGCTTCCATCCTTCTTAAAGGACACAAACCATGCTCTTACTACTTTTTCCTCTATTCAGCTTTCTCCAGACCGTACCTACCGTGTATTTCTGTTAGATGTTTGCTCACTTTACACTTCCATTCCTCACTCTGATGGTCTCCGAGCTCTCCGGTTTTTCCTGGACCAGCGCACGCACCCCTCTATCGCTACAGAGACTCTCCTGCGCATTGCAGAACTGGTCCTTCGACTCAATTCCTTTGAGTTCAATGGACAGTTCTTTGACCAAATAAGTGGAGTTGCCATGGGCACCAAGATGGGTCCCAGTTATGCCTGCCTCTTCATGGGCTACCTGGAGTATCAGGTGTGGCAGCAGTATCCTGGACCTTTTCCATTGATGTATCATAGATACATCGATGATGGCATAGGTCTCACCGATATGCCAGAGGTTGACCTATCTAGGTTCATTAATTTCATTAACAACTTCCACCCTGCGATCCAATTCACCTCTCACATCTACACTGTCTCTGTTAATTTCCTTGACATTGTTTTCACCATCACTCCCCCAACTCACTACTTCGTTGTACTACAAACCCACCGATGCACACAGTTACCTCCTTCATACTTCCTCTCATCCTCCGGATTGTCGTGACTCCTTGCCTTTCTCACAACTTCTCCGCCTCCGTCGGTTATGCCAAGATGATGACAACTTTCTATGCCGAGCACAAGAAATGTTGGACTTCTTCCGTAACAGACAGTATCCAGAAGATGTTCTTACCTCTGCCTTAGAACGTGTTCTCCCTATCTCACGTGTAGAGGCCCTCAAACCCCGCCAAAAAACCTCCTCTGATAGAGTCAAGTTAATAATGACCTATCACCCTCACAGCACTGCTGTCAAAAGGATCCTGTTTCGCCACCTACCTCTCCTCCAAGCTGACCCAGTGGCGCGGGAAGCATTTAGTGAGCCACCCTTGCTTGCATATAGACGGGACAAAAATTTGAGGGACCTCCTAGTCCACAGCCGTTTGAAAACATTCAACGATGGCCACTTTGGAAACAAGCCATGTAACCGTACACGATGTAAGACATGTCAGTATGTAATCGAAACACGTTCAGTCTCGTTCCCTAACGCCAAGTTCACCATCACCCATGGCTTCACATGTGATCACGCAACGTCATTTATGCTTATTATATGCAAAACGTTGCACCTTTTACGTACATCGGCCATAAACGGGCACACGGACTGGGCGACCGATTCTGCAGACACCTCTATGACATCTCTCAGTTTAATTCCACAACCTGTGGCCATCCACTTCAATGGCCCTGACCACCCACGGTGCCACACTGACATCCAGGTGACAGCCATCAGATAATACTGTTCCTCCTCGGACGCCAACAGTCGGTTTCGCCAGGAACAACGCCTCATCCATCTTATGGGTTGCCTCAAACCACACACGGTTTGAATACCCAACATTCTTTTGTCTGAGACGCCTTTCTCTATCGAGTCCCTGTTGTATTATGACTTTCTACTTTGATGCGTTCACCCTTTTTTTTTCTTTTTTTAAATTTACCATTTTTTTAATTTAATTATTTTTTAATTTATTTATTTATTTAATTTATATTTATTTTTTTAATTTGTTATTTATTTTTATTTTTATTTAATTTTTTTTTTTTTTTTTTTAAATTATTTTTTTTCCTTTATTATTTTTTATTTTATTTATTTCTTTATTTAGTTTTTATTTTTATTTATTTATTTATTTGTTTTAAATTTATTTATTATTATTATTTATTTATTTATATTTTATTTATTTATTTTATTTTATTTATTATTTATTGATTACTTTTTTCTCACTCTTTTCCAGTCCTTGTTTTTATTATTTCTTATCTTTATGTACTGTCAACTTCCTCTTTCCGGTTTAGTGGCAGCCATCTGCTTTGCTTCAACATTTTGACTGGACTTAATATTAAGGGAGTTTTTTTCTCTTATTTTTATAGTTTCATGTTCTCTACTTAATTCTCATTTTCTTTCCCTCCTGTCTCTTGTTTGTCTGTCCCTGACGAAGGCCTTGTGGCCGCAACGTAGGTTTTTCTTGTCCTTCTCCTTGTAAGACGTATTACTATTTGTGTGGGTGTGTGTGTTTTTTTTTTTCAACTAATGAATTACTAATGTTATTATTTGTTCTTGTGTTTCACTTTAGAAGGTTCATACTTTGCTTCTCGCATTAAGCTAGTTAGTAAAGCGACAATATATACAAGATAAGGACTGTCGGAGGAATGTAAACAAGGTACCTTAGAATAGCAGAAATAGCGTCCAATCAGATTCGCGCATTTTGTGCAAGCTCGCAAATGTTCCAGCGTTAGCCCATGTTACGTTTATTGGTCTATAACTGCCCAGGGAGTCATGGAGGATGTGTGCATTTTCAAGGTGGTTCATTAATTGTCTCGCCACTATCTTCTCAAGAAATGTGCCTTAGACATTCTGCAATATGATGATTCGATAGCTTCATGGCGAGTGTGGGAGTTTTTACTAGGTTTAGTGAAGTGGCCCGCATAGGTTAAATATGTAGCCAGTTACTTCGGCATCTCAGCATTCTGTATACTGGTTTTGAAATCCAGTTACTTAACATGCCATAACTGCCTTTGTCACAAGCTTCTTTGATGTGTTGTTACTGTACACCATCAGGACCCGGAGCAGTGTTTTCTACTTGTTTTTAACTTATACATAACGTCTTCGTAGATTTCAGATATGAGGTCGATGGTCGGAAATATATCTGGCCTCTGAATCCATTTTTCCAGCACGCCGATTCTTAATCTCTCGACGGGCGCGTTAGCTTTAATTCTCACCTTTATATCCGTTCTGAGTGATATACCGACTGAGTAATGCACGATCCTTTATCTTCATCGGTCTACAGGACTCATTCCCGCCGGAGCTCAGAATAGTAGGTATGGGTTGCTTATATTGTTCCTATACATTCGCCGATGTAAAGACCAGAATTTCTGTAAGGTCTTTTCCCGTGCCCCACTGTGTCCACGAAGGCCCTTCCCACACTTGGTCCTTGGCCTTCAACCCCTCCATTATTCACTGTACTTCTCTTTCATGCTTTCCTCCATTCTTACGTCGCTCTACTTTCATTTTCTATCCCTGCTTTTTATCTACATTCCTCAAAATCCACAGGGTGGGTTGGGGTGAAATGTAGTTCTAGCTGTCCATTTTCCTGGCATTTTGACGCAATTATATGTAGAGGACTATAAACATTTCACGTGAGCCAGTGCAGGGGACTTATTAAAGTGTGTTTAGGCCTCCTGTGTTGGTTACCATCCCTTTTGTAATAAATAATTAAGTATATGGATTCTGAAATGACAAGTAGAAACACTCGAAGTAAACTTTACAGAACTCGTACGCGTAACGCGCCAGACAAGCCCTAGCGGCTCTTACACATAAATTTTACTTCTTTACGGCTATAACAAAACGTGATTACCCAACCCCCCCACCCCCCCCCCCCACCCCCCCCCCATAAATAAAAAAAAATGGACAGAGATAACAGCCCAGTGGTCACAAGTTTGCACAATATTACCCCCACTTACAAACGGAGAGATCACACCTCTTGTTTCAGGTTGCGACGTGATGTCGAATGTCGGAAATAAGTGGAAAAACAACATAAACATGTGTAATTTTAAGCAGCAGAGATAGAGAAGTTAGGGGAAGGCATCCAATTTTTTTTTGAAGGGAAACAACTTAACTATTTAAAAGCTATGAAACTAAAAAATATATTTTTACTACTTATTTAATTTTATCAGTTTATTATATAAAGTTATTTAAGTCATAAAAACTTCATCTATTTGTGTTAGTTTATTTTTTTAAATTGTTAAAAATTTCTTTCGTTTTCTATGTAGCAGACATGTTGTATTTTCAAACATTCTTACACTCATCACAGAGATAAGTCGTCATGTCTTTTTGGTTACCCGTTCCTCCATGCTTTGCAAAGTAACGGAGCTGAGATATTAAATAATCGATAAACCATGTTGGTTTAATCTCTGGTGTTGTTGTCCGACATCAGACAACAGATTAGCACTAAAATCGACTCAGCGCATTTGCTTAATTGCTGATCAGGCCATGGCGTTCTGCGTTCTTCGCCAAGATCGTTATTTACGCTGAATGAAAGTTTTTGATGTTTGTAACGGGACACACCCTATTTGGCGGACATCTTCTGTTTACTGATCATCATTTAGGCTTTATGTACAGGCTAACGCCTGAGGTGTTAATTTCCTAAATGACTTTATCTAATTTCCATGTTCTTAATTTCACCCTTGCTTACAGCTGTGTGATGATGGTCGTTTTAATTCTCCAACAGGTGTTTCCAAACACAAAACAGCACACCTTATATAGTTGATAAAACTGCCAAGTGATCATATTAACCTTTATTTAACTTGATAAGGAAATACGAAACACTTTTCGTGTACAATTAATCAATGTACCATCAACTAAATCATCTTCTTCTTTTCCTCTAAATTTTATCTGTATATCTATCTTTCATATTATTGACAAGTTTGGCAATGCTACTCCGCAGTTTCAGCCTTTGTAGCTTGGTTATTTTATTCCTCTTAGTACTCAATTAGATTCTTTATACTTTCTCCATCTACTAATACTTTCTGTGTGTCTATTAACGGTTTTGGGCGCTCCACTATGGAGGAACCTCTAATTCAATCAAAGGCTAATTCTATCAGTTTTTTTTATCTCTGCTATGTCGTTGCTACTTGCTCAAAGCTATCAACTTTTACAAGCTGAAAGTAATAATTATACAGTCAGCAGCTCGATTAAACAGTCATCACGACTGTCCTACTTATGTATAATAGTAGAAAATACGTTTTTTGGACCACTAAATCTTTGTTCTTTCTTTGCGATGAGGTTAGGAACCCTTGTCAATATCCTGTAAAACCACAGTATTAATAAATGTCATGAGATTCCTCTAAGGGACTGAGCAGGATTTTGTTATGGACAGGTCTGGAGTGAGGCACCTGTTGGTTGCTACACATCACCAAATAAACAATCATGTCTTTGTGCTATGGCTCTCACATGTGCCAACTAAACTAAGAAAAATAAATTCTTTTAATAATCTCATAAAGTGGTGCGGGGCTTGCCGGAATTAGACCATTTTTCATTGGTTAGACAAAATTGTAAAGAGTTTATATCAATTAGATACAAACTTTTCGTTACCTACTTTCCATAGAATTAAAAAAAAGCACATGGCCAACATGGAGATGATGCAGTCCTCTTTTTAGCGTTGGCTGGGCAAATCTACCCGCCAAAAACCCTTTAAAGGGAACACAGTTAGAAAAAGTTTAGCGTTACTTCGATTTCTATGATGCCAATTTTAGTAATTTTCATTATGTCTTTATTTATTACGGTTAACGTGGGTTACTAGTTGTCGTGAAACATTCTAAAATCCACATATAATAACTTAAAAGGTAAATATAAAGCCTAACACATAAATTCATATATAAAAGGAAAGAGAAATGGTAAATAAAGGACCCGTGGCTTTCAATAGCGTACGCCTGTGTTAATAGAACGTCATGCTAGGTGAACACAATAAAAAACCCTTTTTTTTATGCTTTTCGTCTGTCATATTATCACGCTTTTCACGTTGTTAGTAATGCCTACAGATTCACTTACACGCTTTTCTATCAATAACAACGTGCAATGTATCTTTCTAACAAAACCTTGTAGCTAAGCACCACTGCGTAATGACCCAAATTTAATACTTCCATTAATTTCATTTTATTACACACTACGGTAAACATAAAAGGTAAGGGGACAGATGGAATTGGGATTTAGCAGAGGTGAGGGCTGATAGCAGGGAAACGCCATTGCAAACACTAACCAGGCGTTGTCGCGATATATAATTTAATGCCACCCCAAGCGTAAGGCCAGAAGCACTAACTTTTTTTCAAATGGACAGTGATAAAAAAACACTACCCATACGAGAGTCAGGTTTAAAACCCTGAAAAAAATGCTTATTAGGAAAGATGGCATTATACTGGTTTTACGTTTGAAAGCCTATGGACAGTACCCAGACACTACCACATTCGTTTCGAAGTGAACGTAGGTGGCAACTACATAGCAAGGCAGACTAGAAGAAAATGCATATTTTGAACGCAGCCCCTTAGCCCCCTATTTCAAAATTTATATATTTGGGTTCCTTAGTCCTTGCTGACAAAAAATATGTTAAGTGTTACGCAAATAGTCTAGGAATTAACAAATATAGCCAAAAGAAAATAGTGAGGGTGTCAGACAACACCAAATAATAATCGCACACAGTGGCATGTTTTGAAACCACCATTTTACGGGAAATAGGTCACCATGTTAAATCCTATTTGATTGGCGGGTACGAAAGATTATGTAAGGCTAAACACGATTAGTCGGACTACAAATACTAATTTTGGTTGTTAGGGGAAATGTGTGAGAAGGGTAAAATTTTTGAAAAGCTGTGTAAACATGGCCCGATTGGTTAGACCCGCCAATATAGTCAAATTAGGAGCGTCAGTTCAGTGCCACATTTTAAAATAAAAACTTAAATCAGAAACAGTGCGTTGAGAACAGCTTATATTTTTTCTAAATAAAAGCCTGGGACAGAGGCAGATCGGTAATTTGTGCCATATTCATCGCCAGTCAACGTATTTGTATTATTTCCATGAATTGTGGTAAGCTTGAAATATTTGATATCTTTTATATGAAAAATTCAATGTAAATTGATTAATTATGTCTGTATATGTGTGTGGTTCAGTAGCAAACATGAGGCAAGGCCTAGATAGTGCTCCAACCTGAACAGGACGTGTCGGAGAAAGTGAAACTGCATGGAATTGCCAAACAGTACACTGACACCTATCTTATTGACTAGATAGAACTAATGCTGGAATTGCAGAGGCGTAGTAAACATTAGGGAGGAGTATACTGGTGTAAATTGTTTCAGATGAAGCTAGCAGTTGGCCTACCGCTCTGAACTCTGTGTTTGTTATGTATTGTGTTCAGTGTGGAAATAGATTATAAATTAGTTATGAAGTAGGAGGTACAAACTTCTTGTTTCAGGGACCGTGGTCCTAAGTTATTGAAGCAGCACCTGGTCTGAGTTTTGCTGAATCCAGAGGCTGACAGCATACTCCTTGGTCCAGATAGCGACCAGTGAGGTGTCTCCAGAACACAATGAAGCAATCGAGCAGAGGAGTCTTTTCCTGCCGCCATCACGAAAGATACGCTTCTGTGACCAGAGCAGCTCAACATTATGTGCCTCCCTTCCCCCCTCAAAAATTGACATTATATTTAACACAGAGGGACAATACATTGTTTCAAATGACAGGAACTGTGAACTTTTCCCAATACTATTTCCAAGATAATCAAACACTTGAAGTCATGATGACAAACAACAACCTAGCTTGAAAAACAAAACCAGTATTACCTCATATTACTACTTCACAACTTACACACATAGGATAAGAATAATAAAATATGTCAATACAAAGATTATATTTATAAACTGTATACATACTACTTGTAATTACATTTGATTGTGATTCCTGGTTCACTGTGTAGTTGAATCAGGATATCCATTATTGAAAAGAATCATTACATATATATTTGAAACTTTACACTTGACTCATTTAAGATAGTCTTATAGAGTGTTATATGTGTGTGAGTGTCACAGTGTTGTAAGGGGGGGGTTTATGTTGGTGGAATAAATTAAATTGTTTATCTGTCTGTTGTTGTTGTGACTTACACTTCATCATTTTCATAACCCTAGACATTCAACGTAGTCATTACAATATTCCAGAATAATTCTGACTGAGGTATAAATGTGGTAGCAAGTAAGGTCATCTGTAATACACCACACTTATTAGATACAGATACCTTCACAGCTGATCTCAGTCAGTACACTAAGTCCCCTATAAATATTTATAACATCCCACGTGACGACACTAGTGTAGGCCATGCGGTCACATAAATATGGATCTTGCTTCACAAAAGATGCTGTCGAGTAAGTTGCGCGTCATGCGACACCCTTGCGCTCCCCAAGGATACCACAGGGGTTCAAAAAACACATTTGCCAAGTTTTCCTGTCCTGTGCCATCCGCTCAAGTTCTCTTATATGTTTTCCTCCTTCACTTTAAAATACCTCTGTTTCCAGTTCTCTTCTTACGTTTATGGTACTCAAGGGCCTTTTTACTTTGCTGCCTGATGTGTGATGCCATCATCGTAGAACCCGCTTTGCCTTGGACCCCGGAAAAAAAAACGAAAGAGAGGCCGACCAAAATACAACCTGGCGGAGGACTGTGGAAAAAGCTGATTATGCAAAGAATGAACCAGGTTGGGGCACTGTACAAAAGGATGGCAGCCGACCGAGCAATCAGTGGCCCACATATCAATTTGTTGTTGCCCTACAAGACGCCACTAGGCGTGATGGCAACTGACTGCTTTGACGGTCGGCGGCTAAGGATCAAAGAAGAAAGAAGAAGAAGAAGAAGCCTGAGTGTGAAGAATTGGTCCTGAGTTCTTAAGTTTGATCGGAAGCCACATTGGACCTCGTCCATTTGTGTCACAGCCATGTGTCTGAGTCTCTGTTCCATGGTTCTAGAGTAGATTTAACCAGGGACACTGAGAAGGGATATACGAGTACCTCTAAGATTTCAGCATTGTCGACTGTCACCCTTGTTGAATATAGGTGTAATGATGGTAATCTCCCAAGTTATGATGGCAATCTCCCAAGTTATGAAGGCAATCTCCCAAGTTATGATGGCAATCTCCCAATCATGTTGTATGGTCTTGTTGCACCAAGCTGCCTGTAGGACCCTTAGGAGTAATAGGTCGCCTGCTGCTCCAATGCACTTAACCATTTCTGGTGTTATACCATCATGCCCTGCAGCATTGCTCATCTAGATTTTCTCCAGTGCTGCTTTCAGTTCTTCCATCTGGATGCCATCTTCGCCACCATTGGTTACCTCTTCTGTGCTAGTGGTTATCATTTCTATATATGTGCACGTATGTAAACTGTATGTTTTTATGTGTTATGTACATATAAATGGAGCGTCGTGTTGACAAAGGGGTTAGACGTTGCCTGTCGCTGTAAAGATTCCAAGTTCAAACACTGGTAAAATCACGCTCCAATTTACTCAGGAGTAAATGGGTGTCTCACTCTTATTTTTAGTTAGAAACGGTAAAGGCATCGAGGAAGGGAATCGGTCATTCCACTTTATAATGCGCGACATAATATAGCGAATTCTCAAATACTACACTCTCCTACATAAGTATTTTCTTTACGACTTCCATATATGTATGAATGTGGTCTAGTGGTAGTTTTATATGGGTCATTTCATATGTTTGCGTCTATCTATGTGGCACCATAAAGATCCGGGGTGGGGGAGGGGGTTAGTAGGTGACACAGAAAGAATCTAACCACTCCTACCCCAAGCATATCGTAAAATGAGATTAATGTGAGGTTCTGAATGGGACTATCACAAAACAACAGCAGATGGGGCACGAGTTTTAGCTCTGGAATCCTGCAAGGAGGGTCAGTTGTGGTGGTGAGTCTATGCTCCTGAAGAAGCTAAAGAGGACATGAATATGTGTGTGTGTGTGTGTGTGCGTAAATATATGCATGAATGAGTAGATGCTGATGTCCTTGGCGGTAATGCGACTTGAAGCCGGAGTATTGTGTAATTACCCGTGTAATTGTAGGATCGTACGGTATAATGAAGGTATAATGTGAAGCGAAAACATCCGTACTTAAATTACTGTAGATTGTCCACTTACTTTACTTTATTATTTTTCTCGGTCAGTGAAGCGTAGTGGGAAGCTGAAGTTTACGTTGCTGACCCTTTTTTTAACGTGACAAAACAACATTTGCTAGAACGCATACAGAAAGACAATCATAAAGATACATTGCACGAAAATTAAGAAATGTCCATCTTAGTTTTTAAAAATCTGACATTGGACACGTCATCCATGCAAGTCTGTGAATCTTGCCGGCTGTATCCTGTGACATGGCAAGACAAGGATTCGTGTTACACAGTGTTCTAGGCGCCCATGCTTTAATCTAATGTGTCTTAACTCCTTTATCTTGAGGCCGTGATCTTGGCCTGGTTCTACTGTAATGTTTGAATGGAAAAGAGGTGTCTTGTATATATTATATTTTATTAAATTTTTTGTCCTTTGATTGTACTGTCGCAAGGCCATTTTGGTCAAATCTGGCCAAAAGGCAGAAGAAACCGTCAAACTATGTGGAGTTTTTGAAACGTGATGCACCCTAACGCTTCCTATCGCAAATGCTGGAGATATGCTCTGATTCTTTTTCTAATGATGTAGAATTGTTTCGTAGAACGGGCGGACCCTGAACAGAGACATAATCAGCTCCTTAGTACCGACGCAGTATAGAGACCAAATCTTAGAAATGGGACACTCTCTTCCCTCTAGCGGACATATGGGCAAACGTCACTATTCAGCGAATATCGATCTGCCTATTGCTGGTCAGGAATGAACACTGGACGGTAGGGACACCATTTGAACGGGTTGCAGTCAAACCATTGTTCGTGAGTTGAGGACCCCTAGAAATGACTGAAAGAAGGAACAGGTTTATGCTGACCTTAGTCGATCACATTGCACTTTTTGGGAGAAGCTTATACCGCTAACATGCACTCATTCCAAACATGTCGCAGAATCCCTAGTGCAGATTTTTAAAACGGTTGGGATTCCCTTTTCAAAATCACGTTTTTGGACGGCTTAACGGATCCCTCAATACTGTAGCCTGTTAATGGAGGAGATCAACAACCTTAAGTCACCCGTACTTTGAGGACCAGGCACATCTACTCCAAAACCCTTATAATCCGGCCGGAAATGGGTTAGTAGATCGTTTTAAACGGAAGCCTCACCATGATGTTACGTAAGGTGGGCACAGAAAACTGCTAAGATTGGGACCTTTTCATCCTGCAGCCTTAATCAATGCCTACAGGAAGTCCCACAGGCATCTACATGTTTACCACCGTTAGCTACACTCTTATTATGCAGACCTATTAAGTAGCCCGCTTGAACCTTACTCTTACTGTCACTGACAGACCAGAAGTCTGATGAGACAGTTTTTTCATTTCAGAAAGTACATATGTATCGGAACCTTAAGGAAAGGCTACAACAGGACTGTGATCTAGAGGAAACAAAAACCAAATCATAAGCGAGCACAATGAAGCACGCTAAACGATACAAATAGAGCAGCGAAAAGAGGGAGAATTACAAACCAGTGAGAGTATTAACAGTTTTGTTGCAACTTCCAACCGCAAACAACTAATCTACGTTATTAGGATGGCAAAGGCCGTTTACCGTCCTTAAAAAGATCTCGAGAACTAACTACAAGATTTCTTTTACAAGCAAACAGCTGGAAAGGAAAAGGTATACCATATAAATCTGTTTTAAAGAAATATTTGGAAAGGTACCGGTTCCTTTCTCCGAACATCTCTCTGTCGGTCGCCATAGCAACAGATCGTAGATGAGGAAGATGACGATTAGACTTGCATGGAATATCCCACTGCAACAAACGGAATCTTTCAACGATGGCCTAAATATTCGGCATCGCGATACTTCTTTCAAACGCACAACAGGACAGAAACGAGGGCGTTACTGAACAAAAACAGTACTCAGCTCTCGCATTTTAACAGTCGAATACCTGATCGAACGCATCTCGCAGAGGTTCGATATGAAGCTGACAAGTGAGACCCCTGTGGCGAATCAGAGTTTACCCGATTCCGTATGCGAAAGATGATACGAAGCTACGCGAAAGAAATAGACAAGCTACGTCAAGCTGGAATTATTAGCGAGTCTAAATCAAAGCCTTACAGTTCGAGTGTAGTACTGTTACAGAAGAAAGCCCAAATAAGGAAGTTCGGCTTGTATCATCGATTAACCGTCTACTTTACCACAAGTACATAATTTCAGGCCGGAGCCTCCAAAGCAATACGCTTTACTGAACTGTTCACCAAGCTTTGCACAAAGGCAGAAATTCTTCTCCAAGATTGACCTGAGTAAAGTTTATTACCCGTAAATAACAGTCAAGGAGGAAAAAAGTTAAAACCATTCTAGCTTTTTTGCACCAGTTGAAGGACACTATACTTTAACGTTATGCCTTTCGGTTTGCACAACGCACCTTGAGTCTTCTTGAGTGAATGATGAATGAAAAGAGCTTTTAGATCCATTGCAAAGTCCGCATATCCACAATTTCATGGACGACATATTGATTGCAACGGGAAAACTGACAACGAAACATATTGCTCACGGTCGCTTTGCTCCTCATGGGGACTACAGGGAAACCAAGCCTGACAGCCAGTTGTGAGCACATAATTTTTAATTGGATTTGAAAAACTTGACTTTCTGGGGCATACCATTTCACAATGTTGTATCTGGCCAGTTGCCAAGAATGTAGAGACAATAGGTGCAGCAAAAAGGCCTAACACGAAGAGAGACACACGTTTATTTCTATCACTGTGTGCATATTACTAGAAGTTCATTAAACATGTCAATGGCCTAACAGCACGTCATACTGACCTCACCAAGAAGGGGCAACCTGACAAAGTTATTTGGAATTCAGAGTGTGAACATTCCAACGTCACTCTCAAGGAACAGCTGCTCAAATACCCAAATCTAAGGTTACCTGACCTTAAGAAACCTTAGATATTGCGCGTGGATGCTTTGAGACATTGCTTCAGGCAGATGAAAATAATCCGAATCTCTTATTTCCAGTTGCATACGGCAGCCACAAACTGAACACAGCTGAGAGGAATTATTCGACCGTCGAGAGGAGAAGTCTAGCACTCGTTAATGAAATAAGAAAACATCATGAATATCTTTATGGCGTTCCATTTACGGTACAAATGGACCATGCTCCACTGGCGTATCTTGGAGCCAATAATCAAATGAACGCAAAGATTATGCGTTGGGCTTTGCTGTTAAGCGTATATTCATTAAAAGTACAATACATCCCGGGAAAAGAAAACGCAGGAGCGGATTTTATGAGTTGAAATTGGAGCATGGAGGAAGAGGATCAAATTGAAGATAGCAATCACTCGGAAGATGCGGATAACAGAAGCTTTTTTTTCATAAGTGAGACATGAAAGGGTTTCATATCTTCAAGCCCGGACGAACTGTCACATATATATGTAAAACTAACCACAGTGATCCGACCACCTTTGCTTTCCCCATCCAAGTTTTATAATTTTGCTGTAGACTCACTTTGAAGCCACGCCTATGTTTTAATTGACTAATAAATACACTAGGCGACTGACAATTGACGGAATACAATTCACTTCTAATTCATAATGTTTAATAATGTAAGTGGCTAGTGTAAAGCAATGTGGTGAAACAAATAGTTAGTAATGACATGCGATATTTGTAACGTAGTCATAATTAAATTAACACTGATATTGTGCGCTGAGTGTTTTACCGGGCGGGAGGAGACAGGTGCATATATATATTATATAATTTTTTATTATAAATATTATATAATTATATTATATAATATATATATTATATATTATATATACTATATATATATATATATATATATATATTATATAAATATATGATTATATATATATATATATACAACGTTTTTCCGACTACTGACAATCGTGTTTCCAAGTGAATTTATCCACGATAATATGATATGTCATAATCGGTACTCAACCCCAGAGAGAAAAACCGATAGGATATACCCTCATCCTCTTTATTAACAGTTTACCAACCAGATGTTTCCTTTAGCTAATGGAAGAACGGTCTACTGTGAACACAAGATCGCGGTTTATATTTTGCTACATGAACTATCTGATGTGACATTTTTCATATCCAATAACCCGCCACCAAAGTAGGCGTTCCCCATTAAGAAAATTAATTATTCGTGGAGGAACTGGGGCTCACTTCGGAGAAGCAAAACACTGGATCATGATACATGTACATTGATGTTTATGTTCAAGAGGTTGTTACCAAGTATTAGGTAAGGTGTGATTGATGTGGCCACGACTGACAGAGTGAGAGGAAATACGATCTAGTTAAGGAATCTGTACCATACTTGATTTTCTATGCAATTACTGTTATTTTACGGGATAGCTTAACCAGGAATTTTTTTTTTGTTGCTTTATTGTCTATTCTATACCCTAGTGTTAATTTGTCCTTTTTGGTTATTAACTTCTTTTGGGATCTTTTCTCAACAACAGGGGAGGGCACTTATTGGGTTATTTTCCTATGTCTGTAACCAATGATTTTATTGATTTCTATATGTTTGATGTTGTAAAGGTTAAGTGATAATAAACTAAACAAAACTTAATTTATTGTGTTGGTCAGCCCCAATCTCCATTTACCAAAGTTTTCACGTCTGTGAGTCCAGTTGTCACATAGCTGTGCGTGTGTGTGAGTAGTTCACGTATAATTGTATTTATAGGGAGGTTTGATACATTGTCTATTACCAAAAGATAGTCGTATAGATAGGCTGTACTAGAGAATTTACTCATTCCAGAGACATATCTTTCACCTTAATCTATTCACTCGAGGAATCTATTCTAACCACTCTTTCTTTCTCATCAACGAGAAACACCCGCTTTTTTTCAGGGTTTTTTTTTTTCAGAGGGAACAAATATATATCTCTAATACCTTTCTAAATGTAACGACACTGAGTATTATCATTCATTCATAAACCCCCTCCACTCCCAAAAGGAGCATTAGGCCTTCAAGCAAACACATGCCAAGTCCTCCTGTCACGTGCCCATCATCTCAAGTTCTTTCCATGTTCTCCTCATCATTTTCACCTCTGTTTCCAACTCTCTTCTCCATGTACTTCTTGGTCTTCCTCTGCCTCTCTTGCCCTGGGGGTTCCAGAACAAGGACTGCCTTGTAATGTTATCAGCAGGTTTCTTCAGTGTGTGTCCTATCCATCGCCATCTTCTTCTTACCTCTTGTTCCACTGGCACTTGTCTGGTTCTTGTCATCAGTTCCACGTTGGTAACCTTGTCATAACCTTTTAATCCCTCTAACGCAAGAAAAACCCATTTTTATGAAAAGTCTGTAGCTTGCAGGTAATGATAAACAGGGTTGAACTTGAAGAAGAAACACCATTCTCCAAGATGTAGAAGAAAGAAAAATGTATACATATCTAGGCAGCTCAATTATAGCCAAAGTTGGAGGGGCGAGGGAAAGACAGTGATTTCAACTTAAGGATACAAAAAGCAAGAGGGAGATTTCATTGCATTTTTACAATATATGGAAGTGCTCAGAGATATCTGAAAAATCCAACACCGAAAAATACAGAATTCTTCAAACTCAAATGTGAAGTTCAGTTCGGGCTATTGTATGGCTCTGAGACATTTGCGTACAACAAAGACAAACACCAAAAAGCATACAGGACTTTCAGACTGAGTAATGCCCACGGTTCCTTTATCTTCTTCGGTCTACAGAAGCATTCACCGCGGAGCTCAGAATTTTAGGGTATTGGGTTGGCTTATAATTGTTCCTATACATTCGTCGATGTTAGGACCAGGAATTTCTGTAATGGTCTTGTCCGTGCCACCACCTGTGTCACGAAGGCCTTCCACATCTTGTCCTTGGGCTTCTATACCCTACTTTATTCATTGTACTTCTCTTTCGTTGCTTTCGTCAATTCTTTCGTCGCTCTTTCACTTTCATGTCCATGCTTTTTCTGACATTCCTCAAATCAACCTGGGTGGTTGGATGAAAGTTTTTCTAGATGTCTTTTTACCTGGCATTTTTGACGCAATTTATGTAAAGGGACTTTCACAGTTCAAGTGAGATTGCTGGTTCCTTAAAGTGTTGCTTATGCCTCCTGTTGTCTGGTTTACCATTTCCCTTTTGCAATAAATATAAATAAAGTATATGGATTGAAAGGTAGATACAGTCCCAATTTAAGGATGGTTAGGCTTATGTCTGCAGAATGGGCGGAAGATCGGATACCACGGACATGCATGGGACAACACAAAAGAGCCAAGGAGTCACCAGATTCAGAGGACGGACCCAGAGTACGCTGGGAGGAGAAAATTAGGGACAATCTTTGAAGGTACCGTGAGGACTAGAATGGAAACAAGGCCAGGAGGAAGACAGCCGAAGGTTAGGTCTGGCGCTCTCTTTTCCAAACCTCTACAGATAACGGTAGAAGGGGAACGACTAAGTAAGTAAGTTAGTCTATGGATTTGGAACAAGCAGAAAACCACTCGAATTAAACCTTACGACCGTATCAGGCTTGTACAGCCAGATAGCGGTCTTTCACATAAATTTACTTATTAATGGCTTATAACAAATTTGAGGCCCCCCCGCCACCACCCCACCCCCCCCCCCCACCCCCCACCCCCCCCACGCCCCCCCACCCCCCCCTCCTCCCTCCCCCCCACCCCAGCCCCCCCACCCCCCCCCCCCCCCCCCCCCCCCCCCAAATTAAAAAAAAAAAAAAGGACAGAGATAACAGGCCCAGTTGTCAATATGTTATAATAAAATTTTGCACCATTATACCCCACTTACAATGGAGAAGAGATCACACTTTTTGTCAGGATTTGCGGACAGTGATGTCAAATCTTGGAAAATAAGTGGGGAAATAACAAACATAACCATGTGACATTTTATGCAGCGGAGATAAAGAAGTAAGTGGAAGGCATCGCATTTTCTTTCCAAGGGAAACAACTTAATTTATTTAAAATATAAACTAAATAAATATTTTCATTACTTATTTAAACTTATCATTTAGTATATAAAAGTTATTTTAAGGCATGAACGATTCTTCTATGTTGGATAGTTCATTTTTTAAATTGTTTAAAATGTTCTTTTTGTGCTCAATGTTTTAGATTAAAACAAATACTTTTAATGATATGGAGTTTATGCACATGCTAAAGTAGTGAACACCTTATATGCTCTGTCACACTTTCAATGATAATATTAACACACAATTCCTGGTGTAACATCGCAGTCGCAGAATGTGCACACTAAACATGTTTCATCGGGCCGCCCGAACGCGCTCTTCGACAATCTTGTAAAAATCACATTTTCTTTCCTTGGTCGCGTCTTCCTCCTCTAACCTGGGGCTGGCTGTGGCTCAAGAGGTATTAGCGTTAGTCTCACTCTAAGCTACTAAAGGTCCTACCGGGTTCGGTTGCCCTAGGTCCACAGGGATAGGGTTTTGTATGGATTTATATTTTCATATCCACTGCGAGAATTAATAATGTCATAAACTAACGCCTGAGCCCCCTGCGTTAGTGAGATCACAAAAACCTAGCCATCACGGTTTAAGGGCGAAAAAATAGGTCGGTCCCCCCGGTACTCCACGTTTGCGCCTGCCCCGTTATTAAATTTCTTCGGAATGGTGAAAATCGCATATTGGAATCCCATGTCGGCTACTGCTTGGCAGGAAATTTACATTGGTTATCCTGCGTCGGTGCTTGAGGCAGTTTGTGCGACTTGATGCTGAGATCCTTCCTTGTGTGATTTAAGGGAGGAGATCGGGCGCACTGATTGGAGTTGGACCGGTGTCGCATTTGACAATTGGTCCTTAAAATAACAATAAACATACATCTTTCCGCGGAGTTACGGGGGGGGGTGTAGGGGTCCTCTGGGTCACTGGGGGCCGCAGGTACCGAGGCTCTTAGCGCGGCTGCCTTCGTGTCGGCCCCGGCGGTCCTGGATGGGGCAAATTGTTGTTGTACGTAGCTCCTGACCTGATTATCTAGAAATTTCCTGGGTCGTCACATTGTTGTTGTTTTCGACACATTTCTTTATTTCTGTTGCAGCAGACATTTTGGGGTTGTTCTATACCTTCTGGTACACTACGCACTGAGATCAAATCGTTCAATGTCTTTTTTTGTTAAACCGTTGCTCTCCTGCTTTGCTAGGGAAGGATCTCAGATAATAATTAACTGGATAACCCATGTTATATTAGATCGCGGCGTATGGCCGACATTTGACTACAGATTAACACTAAAAATCGCTCAGGCGCTATTTGCTTAATTGCTGATAAGGCCATAGTGCATTTCTTCGCCCAAGATCGTAATATGCTGTGTTTGGAAATGCTAACTCCGCAGTTTCAGACTTTGTTGGCTTGGTTATTTATTCCTAGGTGTTCTCAAAGTCATTTTTTCTTTTCTCCATCATAATAATACTTCAGGTGTGTTCTAATTAATGGATTCGGGCCCTCCACTTGGAGGAACACTCTACTTCATCAAATGGCTAATTCTATCTGTTTTGCCTATTCTATTGGCAATCGTCAGGAGATTCGGTCGGAGGTTGCTCTGGTTTTTTCCTAGTATTCTTTAAGAGATTTAAATGGAAAACCTTCTCCCCACTTCATTCATTAGTGCATATGGTTGTTGCCTTTGAATTTCTTTTCAGGACGGCGCCGAGCAAAATCAAAACGGAACGTGGTGGCTCCTGGGCAGTTTCGGCACAACCCTTCTTGACATCCGTTATTCAACGTTGAGTTTGATTCCGGGTAGGGAGCAACACCAAAACTTTCTCTCCTGCTTCCCGTTCTCTCTCTTCCGCGACTTTACTGTAGCGGTGATCGTGCTTGGTGCGTGCTAGCTTAAAGTTAGTAGTTGCTGGGTCCACCTAGTTTCAACCGTTCCTTTAAAACCGGACACCATATTTACTGGCGGAGACAAAATGTCTCTTAAAGCCTTCTAGTTGTCAGAGACTGAAAAGTAAAGGCTTCAGCGGGCCCTTAAATGGGTCTGCAGAATAAGAGTGTAGCTGGCGGAAATACCTGTGGAAGTTGATGAGGTAGACTTCTCTGTCGCTCAAAATAATTTTAGCTATGCAGGGATATAAAGGAGTTCTCATATCTTCAGTTTTCTATCTTGTGCCAGCTTACTTTGAGCATCATCGAGTTGAGGTTTCCTATTAGCACGTTCCACGACCCAGCCAATTTCCGTCCGGAGGTATATGAGTGGCTATTTGGATACTTGCTGGATAGATTTCACTCTAAAGATCTTAACGATGTCAATCCATCAACAGGCTTGCGGTTATGGGATCTTTATCTGAAGATCTTCTCGATGCTGAGGTTTCCATCAACGAGTGATAATCGCTCGATGGTGAGATCTGCGCGGATACAGTCGCAATTTCGTGATGAGCGGAAATCCATCAATCCAAAGGAGAAATGCTGCACAACAGATTGTGCTTCTGGCGAGCTACGTGCTTGGGGATTTATCGAGTGATGTGCGGATTGGTTAGCGAGTGAGTTAGCTACCTGCCCATAAAGTGAAGATTGCTATCGACTGGCACTGGGTTCAAGGAGGAAACGGAGGGGATGATAAACCTCGCCTTGTTCCTTACTTTTTAGGGGATCAAAATGCTTTCGGGAAAAGGCCCCCTAAAAATGTCCGATCTACTCAACACGCGTTTCCAAAAGATGGTGTTATGTATACCCATTATTGGCATTTACTACCCAATGGAATTACTCGGTGGGATGCCACGTTTGCTATTGGCGTTGGCACACAGTGTGAAGCGGGGGGGTTACTACTTGTATGGATTGCGAGGGACATGGTATGCTTAACAGGGCGATTTGAAATACTGTGAGGATAATGGTCACGTATTAGGGATCTCATCCTGGCACACCAATCTAAGGACGTGGTATATAACGTTGGTTTTGCTGGAACGTCTGAGTTGATCTCTCATATGCCTCGACCTAGAAGGAGGGAAGTATGACACCAAAGGTGCCGGCCCCTCATATCTTCGTAGGATAGCAAAGTTTGGGGCAACTATCCACCTATCTTGTACTGCAAAAATTCGGGCTGTGCGGTCACACGGCAGGAGCAGCTGGGTTGTTAAGGGCATTGGTCAGGTCTTAAGCCCTAAGTGGTGCTACGATAAAGCGGACGCTACATCCCTCAGATAAACAATGGTATACCCCGTCGCTATGTTTGGGTTCCCGTTAGCCATGGGCAGTTCTAGCCGGGCCATAGATTTGCCCTAACCAATAAGGTAGCATGTCAATGTAGGAGCGTCATTCTTAATTGCCATATGAATCAGTTTGCCGCAGTTCTCCTACTTCCTTCTTCGGTTTGCCTATAAGGTTACTGCTGCCAGGGAATTAGGCGGAGCTTCCGGCCCAAATTACTCGCACGTTCTTCACGCCTAAGTCTGGACAATCTGGGGGGCAGACTTGCTCTGTTACAATTAGTCTAACAATTCCACTGGCATTGAGGTCACAGGGCGGTCTTACTAGAGATTTCATGACCGTCAGATAACAACAGTCTCCGCCCTAATGTTAATGGGAATGCGACTGGGGTGCTCTAGACCTCAGAAACATCCGTGACACGGGACAGCCCAACGAATGGTTTGACGGCCAACCCTGTCTCTTGAACCGGGTGTTTAAGCCGGGGTGGGTCAGGAAGGAACAATGCATTGAGGAGCAGTAAGAGAAGCCCCGTGTCAAAATTTAGCTCCAGATAGTTTGAGCAACCGTTCATTAAGTTGTATCCACCATTGCAGAGCCGGTTCGCCTTGAAGCCGGGTCTGATGACCCTGATTAGGTTGGAATCACTGTCCAAGAAGAAGTTCACCAGGTCTTGACGAGACTCTCCTATGAAAACTTTGACTCTGTTGCGTCTCTATACTACAATTGCCTCGAGCTGGTGCACTCTCAACTCAGATCATATTCAACTCAAAGAGCTTGTAACTGCTGGCAACTGTCTGCAGGGGATTTCTAGAATTTGCCCCCACTTGTCCTACTTTGCTAAGTCAAGTTTGAGCATAACGTTCAGATCAAGTATCGCTGCCGAGGGACCGGGTTACTGAACAACCCAAAGTGCGAAGTCTGCAGGCTGTTATAATTATTACTGCCCATAGCTAGGCCTATGTACGAGTTTGCAATTGTCAATTAGTGAGAAATTTGACTGCCAGGCTGCAGGTATATTGTTCGCTTACAGCGTCGAGTTTGCTAAGGGACTGTCAGAGTTCTGAGGTATTCCGCATAGCCGTCTTCGAAGTTTCAGATATGTGCTCGGATGTTCTGAAATTATATGCTGGAGAGGGTTAGATAAGCATCAGGTTTACTAGCAACGATTTGCACACTAACGGTTATGTCTTTCTCGAAAAATGCTCCCTAGGACTGGGGAATGATCAGGGCGGTTCCCAAGTCGTCAGTGACTTTAGTGTGAGAGCACACCGGTGGATGTTCTAGAGCTTGATAGTTCGGGCAGTTACTGGGTTGAACAGCCCAATGTTAGGCAGGTGCTAGTGCCAAGATGACTTCTTTTGAGTGAGAACCCTTGGATTTTCTCCGACCCCAGGGGGTTTAAGTACTAGAGGTCCTTTAGTTTCTCTAGATGCAGCAGACAAAGTGTTCTTTATTTGTTCAGTTAGAACAAGTTCCTCAAGACCTTCATAGGTAGAGGGGAGCTGCGAAAGCTCAAGGCACTTTGTTAGATATCCCTTAAGACGAGATGAGAACTGGTGAAAAGGTTCAGAATTCTCTTTCCGGCTGTTGCGAAACAGTTGCAAAAACTTGCGAGCGTTCATTTCAAAGCGCTCCAGTAACGCTTTCTTCAACACATCGTAGTCGTCTTGTTGGCTACTTTCCAGCTTAGAATAAACATCATAAGCAGAACCTTTTAGGGCCTGGGAAAGTTTCATATTCCAACGCGACCTCTCTAACCCGTACAGAGTTGCAATTTTCTCAAATTTTTCTAACCATGTGTCAATCTTCTCATTTGGACAAGGAAAAGATTCAAGAGTGAAAGACATAGCATTTAGTTGAAGAGATTGAGTGTTAGCAGGGTCAGTTAAGGAAGAATGAGGAGAAGACTCTCCATTGCTGGAGGTAGAGGCAGCACCACGACTTTGGAACTCTAGAGCTTTAAGAGCCAACTCATGTTGTCTCTCCTTCTCTCTTTCCTTCTCATGCTGTCTCTCCTTCTCTTTCTCCTCATGCTGTCTCTCCTTCTCTCTCTTCCTCATGCTGCATCCTGCGGATTTCCATTTCCTCGTCCTTCTTCTTCTGCTGTAAAGCTTCGCTGCGAATTTCCATTTCTTTCATAGCTTCTTCTTTCTTCTCCTAAAATTTCGGCTTCTTTTTCCTCTTCTTCTTTTCCTCTCCGCATCGTATCTCTCAAGTTCGTCTCTGACAAAAGCTTTCGCTTCTTCTCCTTCCAGTCCCTCCTCTCTCGCTTCGTCCCTGAGAAGTTGTCTAAGCTTTGCCCTCTCGGCCATATTATGTCAGTGACTGAGACACGTGGAGATAGAAAATAGGAAAAAGAATATCCTGGTTCCTACCACTTACGAGAAAAAAAAAACCAAAAAAATCAAAAGATGATATCCTTAACCCTGGGATACCTCCTCCAAAATAAAATCTAACTATCGCTGCTATTATCGGCAATAAAGCACTTAATGCAAAACACGACTACGCCAAATAAATGGTAGTTAAGATTACAACTGAAAAATAAGTTGCTACAGTGGAAAAGCAAAAGAATATTGCAAAAATTAAAGAGAAAAATAATCCCTTAATTTTTAAAAATCCACTATAAGTTCGCCCCTGAAGTCAGATCGGGTAAGGGAGGGAATTAATCTGGACAAAAAAGTCCGAAACACACTCCTTAACTTAGTTCAAACGCCGTTCTGCCTCAGTACCCAGTGAATGTTATACACTCACCACTTTACCAGCATTTAGTATTACAATCAGCAGTTAACATATATCCCGACAAAATCAACCTGTAACCAAAATGTATATTATTCAAAGATGCTGTGGAAAAAAAACTTATTAGTTTGTGTGGTCAGCACGCCCGTAAACAGATCGCTAGTCTAGGGGGTAATTATTTTTTTAAAGATATAACAACTCACAAGACATCACACTCTTACTCTATATCAGAATACAGAATCTTAAGTTCAAAATCCAGATAGACGAGTCCACGTTTGTCGTACTCGTCTTCCTATTCTAAGTTCAAAGACCGGAAACGAGCCCTCATTTGTCGTAGATTTCCGATAGGAGAAATTAAGACTAGGTTTGGTCCCTTCTGAATAGGTTTGAATAGGTGATAGACTCAGTGAGAGTTAGTGAAAGGTAATAGAATTTCCACACACGTGAGATGATAGATTTGATATAGTGGCTGTCTCTGAAAGCGAAAAGAATTCTTCTCTCTCTCACCTATCTTCTACAACAGTTGTTACAGCGTCAGACAGACTACACCAATATACATATTACGTATATTTCTATCACTCACAGGCACGCACATACACGTGACGACAGGTAAACACACACAGACGTGGGAAAACTATAACAATGATATATATATATTATCTAGAACGAGCTGACCAAACACGATTATTAAGTTCAAGAGCGATTTTATTATCAGGAAAAATCGGCTCACAACATCAAAGAAAGTACATCAAGGAAAATACATATACACATAGTCATAAAAAATCAAGGAAATGTTGCAAGGATGATAGCCCCGTTATAGTGTTAACTCTAGGTTTAGCCCGGCCCCGTTAAGAGAACAGATGATGGCGCCCGAGTCACAGATACATAGGGTTTGAGTCTAAGAGTTTTTCTTTGTTTTATCTCGTAATTATATGCACAGAGTTTGAAAAAAATCTGATTTAACCTAAGACAAAAACACAAGAACTCTAGCCTTAGCAACAAATTATGCAGATTGAAAAAAAAAATTAGGACAGCAACAGGGTGTCAAAGATAAAATAGTGAAAAATATCACTCAAACCAGCGTACACTCATTCATTCCGCCATGGCTTCTCATTCAGGTACTCACGACTTTGCTCGCTGCCTCTTGGAACACATTGATTTTAGATTTTCACACAGACTCAAAAAAAAATGCAGTCTTCTGCCAAGAAGTCCCCAGTTCCAAAAGACGTATTTAACTTGGAGTCTCCGGGAACGACTACTTGGGTATGCAAATTTGTTCAAATGTCTGATTAAGTCACCTAACAATTATTCCAGGCGCGGGAGTTAGCAGAGCACAGTGTCAATAGCGTAGGTTTCTAAAAAAATGATGAATGTCAGGTCGGTGCCTTCCCTCAGTATAGGATTCACTTTAGTCACACCACAGATTTGTCCACAAGATATATTCTAGTCGGGAAATGATTGTTAATATTCACGCCACCAGGCAGCAAATTATATAGAGTTTCTAGAAGAAATTAAGTGCTGGCTCCAAGGTCCAGTATTTATCATTACAGTCTTTGAAAACCCGTTATAGGGATATTAGTATTTCTGTCTAACTTGCACCGTCAGATCAGTGTTACTTGAGAAAACCCACGTGGTTCAAAATAAGGACTGTCTATTTCTTCACAAGTATGGAAACTACTACTAGGTGCTGGTAAAGTTAGGGTCACCCCAAAACTTTCACTGTGTGGAGGAAAAATAACACATATAATATAATAAACAGAATCTGTACTGGTTAAAACTTACATTTAAACTTGCAAGCAGAGAGCTTTGCTTATCATTTAAACTTCCCGTGACGTAAGTTATATTTAAAAATCAGCAATCCTCATAAATTAGAACACGTGCGTATTCCGTCACCATTCATGAGGCTGGATTCTAGAGTTTATACGTTAGTTTAGAAAAATACACTCGACTGAGTATTAGCAGTTAAATTAAATTTATAAATAGCTACAATTGCCGTTATAAGCTAGAAATTTTAATTTTTAGTCTGCTTTCCACTGAATGCTTCCCTAGAAAATATAATAGCCTACCACTTTATTTCTCTTCTGCGCTAAAGAAATAGATTAAAATGAATTAAGCGATTTAACACTTTAACACTCACAAAATCTATATATCTATCATATTAATTACCTCAACCACAGAATTACAGGTAGTCGCACAACTTAAGAATAAAAATGCTGAAAATATTTCTGGAAGTCTAGAAGTTCGACAAATTGCCGAAACAAACTGAGATCTTCGCTAACAGCTATTCTGTTTTCGAGCGACCTATCTACTGTGGAGTCTATGAGCGAGAATGAAATTAAAGTTTCAAACTTGGCCAATATCTTAAAATCAGACAAAGGGCCCAAACTATTTCGCCACGCGAAATTATCTCCCCTACTCCCAACATTTACGTCCGCTTAACGCGTGTCGTAACTGTCACCTACTGACCACGATGTACGCGTGTCAGTTTCAAATCCCAGACAGCCTGACTCCATTGCAGGGCAGTTTTCACACTACAGCTGACCATGGCCCAAGTGAGCGCCGTGTCAGTTTGGGATTTTCCAGACAAATGTCTGGATACTGACCGGTGCAGATGTAAAGTATCACACCTCACCGGGACTAATGCCGAGAAGAAGCTCGCGCGCTCGGTGAGAATGTAGACGATTTGCTACGTCCTATGTTCAGCGAACCGACTTATCACGCCTTCTGACGCCCTGCAGCCCTGACATCTACGTAATATCGTCCTAGCGCGATTCTCAGTTTAAGAGAAAGGAAAACAGGTAAAGTTTGCGAATTATATGAAAATAATATTCGCAAAACGAATGGATGAAAAATATACAGGAAAAAAAAAAATACAGAGATAATAAAAGAGAGAATTTATGTGAAAGAATAGGAAGAAGATGTAGGAAATTAAATGAATATAAACCCTACGTGACAGAGCCTCCCCCCTTTAAGATATGGAAGCACTCCATGTCTACGTTATGGAGTTTAATTTCCTATAACCGTAGCTTCGGGGTGTCTGTCTTCTTCTTCTTCCCTCTCATCTTCCCCCTCCATCTCTGTCCAATTCCTACTCAAGTCCACTCCTCAAAGTTTCCTTCCCCTGGAATGTCTCATATGCGCGCTTGAAAGAGCGTCGCCGCTTCTGACATTTTTGAAAGATTTCCTGTGATAGCGGTGGAATATCCCTGCCACTATCGTCATCTTCGTCAGTTTTGGCGATCGTCAGGAGATGGTCGGAGGTTGGCACTGGTTTTTCCAAGTATCTCTTTAAGAGATTTAAATGGAAAACCTTCTCCTTTCCTTCAATAGAGATCTGGTAGTTAGCCTTAGAAATCTTTTTCAGGACGGTAAACGGCCCTTGCCATCCGATCTTCAGTTGGTTGTTCTCGGTAGGGAGCAACACCAAAACTTTCTCTCCTGCTTCCAGTTCTCTCTCTTCCGCGACTTTCCTGTATCGGTTAGCGTGCTTGGTGCGTGCTCGCTTAAAGTTAGTCGTTGCTAGGTCCCACCCTAGTTTCAACCGTTCCTTTAAAACCGACACATATTTACTGGCTGAGACAACTGTCTCATCAGCCTTCTCGTCTGTCAGAGACTGAAGTAAGGCTTCAAGCGGGCCCTTAATGGGTCTGCCGAATAAGAGTGTAGCTGGCGGAAATCCTGTGGAAGTATGAGGAGATTCTCTGTAGCCAAATAATGCTGCAGGAATACAGAGATCCCAATCTTCAGGTTTCACTTGTGCCAGCTTACTTAGCATCATGGTGAGGTTTCCATTAGCACGTTCCACGAGCCCATTTCCGGCCGGAGTATATGGCTTAGTGTGGATGTGCTGGGTCCTCAAGATCTTAACGATCTCATCCATCAACAGGTTTCGGTATGGAGATCCATTATCCGTCAACACTTGCTGAGGGAATCCCAACCGAGTGAAAATCTGCACGAGGGCTTCTGCGACATGCTTGGCATCTGCGCATGTTAGCGGGATAGCTTCTGCCCATAAAGTGCATGTATCGACTAAGGTCAGGATGAACCTGTTCCTTCTTTTAGTCCTTTCGAAAGGCCCTAAAATGTCGATCACAACCCGTTCGAATGGTGTTCCCATTATTGGCATTTCACCCATGTGGACTGGGGGGGTCCGTTGCTTGGGTGGTACACGTTGGCACTGGGCACAGGATTTGACATATCTGATAATATCAGTATTTACTCCTGGCCACCAATAATGAGTGGTTATACGTTGGTTTGTGGCGTTCTGTCCCATATGTCCGCTAAAGGGAAGAGAGTGCCCCATTTCTAGGATTTGGCTTCTGTACTGTTTCGGTACTAGGAGCTGGTTGTAACCTTGGTCAGGCTTGCCCGTTCTCCGATAAAGTACGCCATCCTCAGAAAAAATGTCCCCGTGCTGTTTGGGTTCCTTAGCCATGGGCAGTTTCCTAAAGCAGGGTGCCAAAGTAGGGTCCTTGTATTGCGCTTCTTTAAGTTCCATAGGTAACAAATTTGGCGCAGGCTCCCGTTCCTTCTTGGTTTGCCCTCTTGTAGTTACTGCTGCCACAATCGGCTCTTCCGGTTTCCCAATACACACGTATCTCCCGCCAAGTATGACTGGGTAGATGGGATCATCCATAACAGCCGCTTTGATCACACCTCTGACAAAGTCAGAGTGTATCTCCACCAATGCGATGGGAAGCGCTGTAGGTGCATCACTCTTACGAACTCCACAAAGTTTGACGGTCTCTCCTGTCTCTTGACCGGGTTTAACCAGGTTCTGGCAACAATGCAATCATAAGAAAGCCCCGTGTCAAATAAGCAAGAAGTTTGAGAACCGTTCAAAGTAACAGTACCTCGCGTTGAGGGTCTATCCCCAACAGGTTGGGAATCACTGTCAATAATTCCGCCTTGCGAGACTGTCAATAAGCATCCGATGCGTTTCGGCTCGGTGTGCTCGGTCTGATCATATGTCCCGTGCTCAGGGGTTCTCCCTTTGCCACCTTGTCCTTTCTGGCTACGCTGCCATGTAGGGCGGTCGGGTTGATCAGACTGTTTGGGGTGGTTGGGGTACTTGTTCTTGTAGAACTTGGATTTTTCAGGAGGGGGGTTTTGAGGTCCAGTTTCTCTGTGGTTGTTTTGGTTAGAAGCCTGAGAAGATTGCTCTAGGTTATGTTTTCGAAAATGCTCCTCTGTCGGTTTCCGCTTTGTGGCCGGTAGTTCAGCCAGCGCATTGTGATAACGCTCAGACTTTTCCAAAATGTCTTCAAGTTTTTCTGCCCCCTGCTCAGCGAGAAATCTCCGGGTATCAGCAGACAAAGTGTTCTTTATTTGTTCAGTTAGAACAAGTTCCTCAAGACCTTCATAGGTAGAGGGGAGCTGCGAAAGCTCAAGGCACTTTGTTAGATATCCCTTAAGACGAGATGAGAACTGGTGAAAAGTTTCAGAATTCTCTTTCCGGCTGTTGCGAAACAGTTGCAAAAACTTGCGAGCGTTCATTTCAAAGCGCTCCAGTAACGCTTTCTTCAACACATCGTAGTCGTCTTGTTGGCTACTTTCCAGCTTAGAATAAACATCATAAGCAGAACCTTTTAGGGCCTGGGAAAGTTTCATATTCCAACGCGACCTCTCTAACCCGTACAGAGTTGCAATTTTCTCAAATTTTTCTAACCATGTGTCAATCTTCTCATTTGGACAAGGAAAAGATTCAAGAGTGAAAGACATAGCATTTAGTTGAAGAGATTGAGTGTTAGCAGGGTCAGTTAAGGAAGAATGAGGAGAAGACTCTCCATTGCTGGAGGTAGAGGCAGCCCCACGACTTTGGAACTCTAGAGCTTTAAGAGCCAACTCATGTTGTCTCTCCTTCTCTCTTTCCTCATGCTGTCTCTCCTTCTCTTTCTCCTCACGCTGTCTCTCCTTCTCTCTTTCCTCATGCTGTCTCTCCTGCTCTCTTTCCTCATGCTGTCTCTCCTTCTCTCGTTCGTTCGCCCTGCGAATTTCCATTTCTTCATCCATCTTCTTCTGCTGTAAATCTGCGGCTGCTTTTTCCTTAGCTTCCGCTGCTTTCCTCTCCGCATCATATCTCTCAAGTTCGTCTCTGACAAAAGCTTTCGCTTCTTCTCCTTCCAGTCCCTCCTCTCTCGCTTCGTCCCTGAGAAGTTGTCTAAGCTTTGCCCTCTCGGCCATATTATGTCAGTGACTGAGACACGTGGAGATAGAAAATAGGAAAAAGAATAACCTGGTTCCTACCACTTACGAGAAAAAAATTCCAAAAATCAAAAGATGATATCCTTAACCCTGGGATACCTCCTCCAAAATAAAATCTAACTATCGCTGCTATTATCGGCAATAAAGCACTCAATGCAAAACACGACTACGCCAAATAAATGGTAGTTAAGATTACAACTGAAAAATAAGTTGCTACAGTGGAAAAGCAAAAGAATATTGCAAAAATTAAAGAGAAAAATAATCCCTTAATTTTTAAAAATCCACTATAAGTTCGCCCCTGAAGTCAGATCGGGTAAGGGAGGGAATTAATCTGGACAAAAAGTCCGAAACACACTCCTTAACTTAGTTCAAACGCCGTTCTGCCTCAGTACCCAGTGAATGTTATACACTCACCACTTTACCAGCATTTAGTATTACAATCAGCAGTTAACATATATCCCGACAAAATCAACCTGTAACCAAAATGTATATTATTCAAAGATGCTGTGGAAAAAAAAAAACTTATTAGTTTGTGTGGTCAGCACGCCCGTAAACAGATCGCTAGTCTAGGGGGTAATTATTTTTAAAGATATAACAACTCACAAGACATCACACTCTTACTCTATATCAGAATACAGAATCTTAAGTTCAAAATCCAGATAGACGAGTCCACGTTTGTCGTACTCGTCTTCCTATTCTAAGTTCAAAGACCGGAAACGAGCCCTCATTTGTCGTAGATTTCCGATAGGAGAATTAAGACTAGGTTTGGTCCCTTCTGAATAGGTTTGAATAGGTGATAGACTCAGTGAGAGTTAGTGAAAGGTAATAGAATTTCCACACACGTGAGATGATAGATTTGATATAGTGGCTGTCTCTGAAAGCGAAAAGAATTCTTCTCTCTCTCACCTATCTTCTACAACAGTTGTTACAGCGTCAGACAGACTACACCAATATACATATTACGTATATTTCTATCACTCACAGGCACGCACATACACGTGACGACAGGTAAACACACAGACGTGGGAAAACTATAACAATGATATATATATTATCTAGAACGAGCTGACCAAAACACGATTATTAAGTTCAAGAGCGATTTTATTATCAGGAAAAATCGGCTCACAACATCAAAGAAAGTACATCAAGGAAAATACATATACACATAGTCATAAAAAATCAAGGAAATGTTGCAAGGATGATAGCCCCGTTATAGTGTTAACTCTAGGTTTAGCCCGGCCCCGTTAAGAGAACAGATGATGGCGCCCGAGTCACAGATACATAGGGTTTGAGTCTAAGAGTTTTTCTTTGTTTTATCTCGTAATTATATGCACAGAGTTTGAAAAAAATCTGATTTAACCTAAGACAAAAACACAAGAACTCTAGCCTTAGCAACAAATTATGCAGATTGAAAAAAAATTAGGACAGCAATAGGGTGTCAAAGATAAAATAGTGAAAAATATCACTCAAACCAGCGTACACTCATTCATTCCGCCATGGCTTCTCATTCTTGTACTCACGACTTTACTTGCTGCCTCTTGGAACACATTGATTTTAGATTTTCACACAGACTCAAAAAAAATGCAGTCTTCTGCCAAGAAGTCCCCAGTTCCAAAAGACGTATTTAACTTGGAGTCTCCGGGAACGACTACTTGGGTATGCAAATTTGTTCAAATGTCTGATTAAGTCACCTAACAATTATTCCAGGCGCGGGAGTTAGCAGAGCACAGTGTCAATAGCGTAGGTTTCTAAAAAAAATGATGAATGTCAGGTCGGTGCCTTCCCTCAGTATAGGATTCACTTTAGTCACACCACAGATTTGTCCACAAGATATAATCTAGTCGGGAAATGATTGTTAATATTCACGCCACCAGGCAGCAAATTATATAGAGTTTCTAGAAGAAATTAAGTGCTGGCTCCAAGGTCCAGTATTTATCATTACAGTCTTTGAAAACCCGTTATAGGGATATTAGTATTTCTGTCTAACTTGCACCGTCAGATCAGTGTTACTTGAGAAAACCCACGTGGTTCAAAATAAGGACTGTCTATTTCTTCACAAGTATGGAAACTACTACTAGGTGCTGGTAAAGTTAGGGTCACCCCAAAACTTTCACTGTGTGGAGGAAAAATAACACATATAATATAATAAACAGAATCTGTACTGGTTAAAAACTTACATTTAAACTTGCAAGCAGAGAGCTTTGCTTATCATTTAAACTTCCCGTGACGTAAGTTATATTTAAAAATCAGCAATCCTCATAAATTAAGAACACGTGCGTATTCCGTCACCATTCATGAGGCTGGATTCTAGAGTTTATACGTTAGTTTAGAAAAATACACTCGACTGAGTATTAGCAGTTAAATTAAATTTATAAATAGCTACAATTGCCGTTATAAGCTAGAAATTTTAATTTTTTAGTCTGCTTTCCACTGAATGCTTCCCTAGAAAATATAATAGCCTACCACTTTATTTCTCTTCTGCGCTAAAGAAATAGATTAAAATGAATTAAGCGATTTAACACTTTAACACTCACAAAATCTATATATCTATCATATTAATTACCTCAACCACAGAATTACAGGTAGTCGCACAACTTAAGAATAAAAATGCTGAAAATATTTCTGGAAGTCTAGAAGTTCGACAAATTGCCGAAACAAACTGAGATCTTCGCTAACAGCTATTCTGTTTTCGAGCGACCTATCTACTGTGGAGTCTATGAGCGAGAATGAAATTAAAGTTTCAAACTTGGCCAATATCTTAAAATCAGACAAAGGGCCCAAACTATTTCGCCAAGCGAAATTATCTCCCCTACTCCCAACATTTACGTCCGCTTAACGCGTGTCGTAACTGTCACCTACTGACCACGATGTACGCGTGTCAGTTTCAAATCCCAGACAGCCTGACTCCATTTCAGGGCAGTTTTCACACTACAGCTGACCATGGCCCAAGTGAGCGCCGTGTCAGTTTGGGATTTTCCAGACAAATGTCTGGATACTGACCGGTGCAGATGTAAAGTATCACACCTCACCGGGACTAATGCCGAGAAGAAGCTCGCGCGCTCGGTGAGAATGTAGACGATTTGCTACGTCCTATGTTCAGCGAACCGACTTATCACGCCTTCTGACGCCCTGCAGCCCTGACATCTACGTAATATCGTCCTAGCGCGATTCTCAGTTTAAGAGAAAGGAAAACAGGTAAAGTTTGCGAATTATATGAAAATAATATTCGCAAAACGAATGGATGAAAAATACACAGGAAAAAAAAATACAGAGATAATAAAAGAGAGAATTTGGTGAAAGAATAGGAAGAAAATGTAGGAAATTAAATGAATATAAACCCTACGTGACAGAGCCTCCCCCCTTTAAGATATGGAAGCACTCCATGTCTACGTTATGGAGTTTAATTTCCTATAACCGTAGCTTCGGGGTGTCTGTCTTCTTCCCTCTCATCTTCCCCCTCCATCTCTGTCCAATTCCTACTCAAGTCCACTCCTCAAAGTTTCCTTCCCCTGGAATGTCTCATATGCGCGCTTGAAAGAGCGTCGCCGCTTCTGACATTTTTGAAAGATTTCCTGTGATAGCGGTGGAATATCCCTGCCACTATCGTCATCTTCGTCAGTTTTGGCGATCGTCAGGAGATGGTCGGAGGTTGGCACTGGTTTTTCCAAGTATCTCTTTAAGAGATTTAAATGGAAAACCTTCTCCTTTCCTTCAATAGAGATCTGGTAGTTAGCCTTAGAAATCTTTTTCAGGACGGTAAACGGCCCTTGCCATCCGATCTTCAGTTGGTTGTTCTCGGTAGGGAGCAACACCAAAACTTTCTCTCCTGCTTCCAGTTCTCTCTCTTCCGCGACTTTCCTGTATCGGTTAGCGTGCTTGGTGCGTGCTCGCTTAAAGTTAGTCGTTGCTAGGTCCCACCCTAGTTTCAACCGTTCCTTTAAAACCGACACATATTTACTGGCTGAGACAACTGTCTCATCAGCCTTCTCGTCTGTCAGAGACTGAAGTAAGGCTTCAAGCGGGCCCTTAATGGGTCTGCCGAATAAGAGTGTAGCTGGCGGAAATCCTGTGGAAGTATGAGGAGATTCTCTGTAGCCAAATAATGCTGCAGGAATACAGAGATCCCAATCTTCAGGTTTCACTTGTGCCAGCTTACTTAGCATCATGGTGAGGTTTCCATTAGCACGTTCCACGAGCCCATTTCCGGCCGGAGTATATGGCTTAGTGTGGATGTGCTGGGTCCTCAAGATCTTAACGATCTCATCCATCAACAGGTTTCGGTATGGAGATCCATTATCCGTCAACACTTGCTGAGGGAATCCCAACCGAGTGAAAATCTGCACGAGGGCTTCTGCGACATGCTTGGCATCTGCGCATGTTAGCGGGATAGCTTCTGCCCATAAAGTGCATGTATCGACTAAGGTCAGGATGAACCTGTTCCTTCTTTTAGTCCTTTCGAAAGGCCCTAAAATGTCGATCACAACCCGTTCGAATGGTGTTCCCATTATTGGCATTTCACCCATGTGGACTGGGGGTGTCCGTTGCTTGGGTGGTACACGTTGGCACTGGGCACAGGATTTGACATATCTGATAATATCAGTATTCACTCCTGGCCACCAATAATGAGTGGTTATACGTTGGTTTGTGGCGTTCTGTCCCATATGTCCGCTAAAGGGAAGAGAGTGCCCCATTTCTAGGATTTGGCTTCTGTACTGTTTCGGTACTAGGAGCTGGTTGTAACCTTGGTCAGGCTTGCCCGTTCTCCGATAAAGTACGCCATCCTCAGAAAAAATGTCCCCGTGCTGTTTGGGTTCCTTAGCCATGGGCAGTTTCCTAAAGCAGGGTGCCAAAGTAGGGTCCTTGTATTGCGCTTCTTTAAGTTCCATAGGTAACAAATTTGGCGCAGGCTCCCGTTCCTTCTTGGTTTGCCCTCTTGTAGTTACTGCTGCCACAATCGGCTCTTCCGGTTTCCCAATACACACGTATCTCCCGCCAAGTATGACTGGGTAGATGGGATCATCCATAACAGCCGCTTTGATCACACCTCTGACAAAGTCAGAGTGTATCTCCACCAATGCGATGGGAAGCGCTGTAGGTGCATCACTCTTACGAACTCCACAAAGTTTGACGGTCTCTCCTGTCTCTTGACCGGGTTTAACCAGGTTTCTGGCAACAATGCAATCATAAGAAAGCCCCGTGTCAAATAAGCAAGAAGTTTGAGAACCGTTCAAAGTAACAGTACCTCGCGTTGAGGGTCTATCCCCAACAGGTTGGGAATCACTGTCAATAATTCCGCCTTGCGAGACTGTCAATAAGCATCCGATGCGTTTAGGCTCGGTGTGCTCGGTCTGATCATATGTCCCGTGCTCAGGGGTTCTCCCTTTGCCACCTTGTCCTTTCTGGCTACGCTGCCATGTAGGGCGGTCGGGTTGATCAGACTGTTTGGGGTGGTTGGGGTACTTGTTCTTGTAGAACTTGGATTTTTCAGGAGGGGGGTTTTGAGGTCCAGTTTCTCTGTGGTTGTTTTGGTTAGAAGCCTGAGAAGATTGCTCTAGGTTATGTTTTCGAAAATGCTCCTCTGTCGGTTTCCGCTTTGTGGCCGGTAGTTCAGCCAGCGCATTGTGATAACGCTCAGACTTTTCCAAAATGTCTTCAAGTTTTTCTGCCCCCTGCTCAGCGAGAAATCTCCGGGTATCAGCAGACAAAGTGTTCTTTATTTGTTCAGTTAGAACAAGTTCCTCAAGACCTTCATAGGTAGAGGGGAGCTGCGAAAGCTCAAGGCACTTTGTTAGATATCCCTTAAGACGAGATGAGAACTGGTGAAAAGTTTCAGAATTCTCTTTCCGGCTGTTGCGAAACAGTTGCAAAAACTTGCGAGCGTTCATTTCAAAGCGCTCCAGTAACGCTTTCTTCAACACATCGTAGTCGTCTTGTTGGCTACTTTCCAGCTTAGAATAAACATCATAAGCAGAACCTTTTAGGGCCTGGGAAAGTTTCATATTCCAACGCGACCTCTCTAACCCGTACAGAGTTGCAATTTTCTCAAATTTTTCTAACCATGTGTCAATCTTCTCATTTGGACAAGGAAAAGATTCAAGAGTGAAAGACATAGCATTTAGTTGAAGAGATTGAGTGTTAGCAGGGTCAGTTAAGGAAGAATGAGGAGAAGACTCTCCATTGCTGGAGGTAGAGGCAGCCCCACGACTTTGGAACTCTAGAGCTTTAAGAGCCAACTCATGTGTCTCTCCTTCTCTCTTTCCTCATGCTGTCTCTCCTTCTCTTTCTCCTCACGCTGTCTCTCCTTCTCTCTTTCCTCATGCTGTCTCTCTTCTCTCTCTTTCCTCATGCTGTCTCTCCTTCTCTCGCGCATCCTGCGAATTTCCATTTCCTCATCCATCTTCTTCTGCTGTAAAGCTGCGGCTGCTTTTTCCTTAGCTTCAGCTGCTTTCCTCTCCGCATCATATCTCTCAAGTTCGTCTCTGACAAAAGCTTTCGCTTCTTCTCCTTCCAGTCCCTCCTCTCTCGCTTCGTCCCTGAGGAGTTGTCTAAGCTTTGCCCTCTCGGCCATATTATGTCAGTGACTGAGACACGTGGAGATAGAAAATAGGAAAAAGAATAACCTGGTTCCTACCACTTACGAGAAAAAAAAACCAAAAATTCAAAAGATGATATCCTTAACCCTGGGATACCTCCTCCAAAATAAAATCTAACTATCGCTGCTATTATCGGCAATAAAGCACTCAATGCAAAACACGACTACGCCAAATAAATGGTAGTTAAGATTACAACTGAAAAATAAGTTGCTACAGTGGAAAAGCAAAAGAATATTGCAAAAATTAAAGAGAAAAATAATCCCTTAATTTTTAAAAATCCACTATAAGTTCGCCCCTGAAGTCAGATCGGGTAAGGGAGGGAATTAATCTGGACAAAAAAGTCCGAAACACACTCCTTAACTTAGTTCAAACGCCGTTCTGCCTCAGTACCCAGTGAATGTTATACACTCACCACTTTACCAGCATTTAGTATTACAATCAGCAGTTAACATATATCCCGACAAAATCAACCTGTAACCAAAATGTATATTATTCAAAGATGCTGTGGAAAAAAAAAACTTATTAGTTTGTGTGGTCAGCACGCCCGTAAACAGATCGCTAGTCTAGGGGGTAATTTTTTTAAAGATATAACAACTCACAAGACATCACACTCTTACTCTATATCAGAATACAGAATCTTAAGTTCAAAATCCAGATAGACGAGTCCACGTTTGTCGTACTCGTCTTCCTATTCTAAGTTCAAAGACCGGAAACGAGTCCCCATTTGTCGTAGATTTCCGATAGGAGAATTAAGACTAGGTTTGGTCCCTTCTGAATAGGTTTGAATAGGTGATAGACTCAGTGAGAGTTAGTGAAAGGTAATAGAATTTCCACACACGTGAGATGATAGATTTGATATAGTGGCTGTCTCTGAAAGCGAAAAGAATTCTTCTCTCTCTCACCTATCTTCTACAACAGTTGTTACAGCGTCAGACAGACTACACCAATATACATATTACGTATATTTCTATCACTCACAGGCACGCACATACACGTGACGACAGGTAAACACACAGACGTGGGAAAACTATAACAATGATATATATATTATCTAGAACGAGCTGACCAAACACGATTATTAAGTTCAAGAGCGATTTTATTATCAGGAAAAATCGGCTCACAACATCAAAGAAAGTACATCAAGGAAAATACATATACACATAGTCATAAAAAATCAAGGAAATGTTGCAAGGATGATAGCCCCGTTATAGTGTTAACTCTAGGTTTAGCCCGGCCCCGTTAAGAGAACAGATGATGGCGCCCGAGTCACAGATACATAGGGTTTGAGTCTAAGAGTTTTTCTTTGTTTTATCTCGTAATTATATGCACAGAGTTTGAAAAAAATCTGATTTAACCTAAGACAAAAACACAAGAACTCTAGCCTTAGCAACAAATTATGCAGATTGAAAAAAAAAATTAGGACAGCAACAGGGTGTCAAAGATAAAATAGTGAAAAATATCACTCAAACCAGCGTACACTCATTCATTCCGCCATGGCTTCTCATTCAGGTACTCACGACTTTGCTTGCTGCCTCTTGGAACACATTGATTTTAGATTTTCACACAGACTCAAAAAAAATGCAGTCTTCTGCCAAGAAGTCCCCAGTTCCAAAAGACGTATTTAACTTGGAGTCTCCGGGAACGACTACTTGGGTATGCAAATTTGTTCAAATGTCTGATTAAGTCACCTAACAATTATTCCAGGCGCGGGAGTTAGCAGAGCACAGTGTCAATAGCGTAGGTTTCTAAAAAATGATGAATGTCAGGTCGGTGCCTTCCCTCAGTATAGGATTCACTTTAGTCACACCACAGATTTGTCCACAAGATATAATCTAGTCGGGAAATGATTGTTAATATTCACGCCACCAGGCAGCAAATTATATAGAGTTTCTAGAAGAAATTAAGTGCTGGCTCCAAGGTCCAGTATTTATCATTACAGTCTTTGAAAACCCGTTATAGGGATATTAGTATTTCTGTCTAACTTGCACCGTCAGATCAGTGTTACTTGAGAAAACCCACGTGGTTCAAAATAAGGACTGTCTATTTCTTCACAAGTATGGAAACTACTACTAGGTGCTGGTAAAGTTAGGGTCACCCCAAAACTTTCACTGTGTGGAGGAAAAATAACACATATAATATAATAAACAGAATCTGTACTGGTTAAAACTTACATTTAAACTTGCAAGCAGAGAGCTTTGCTTATCATTTAAACTTCCCGTGACGTAAGTTATATTTAAAAATCAGCAATCCTCATAAATTAAGAACACGTGCGTATTCCGTCACCATTCATGAGGCTGGATTCTAGAGTTTATACGTTAGTTTAGAAAAATACACTCGACTGAGTATTAGCAGTTAAATTAAATTTATAAATAGCTACAATTGCCGTTATAAGCTAGAAATTTTAATTTTTTAGTCTGCTTTCCACTGAATGCTTCCCTAGAAAATATAATAGCCTACCACTTTATTTCTCTTCTGCGCTAAAGAAATAGATTAAAATGAATTAAGCGATTTAACACTTTAACACTCACAAAATCTATATATCTATCATATTAATTACCTCAACCACAGAATTACAGGTAGTCGCACAACTAAAGAATAAAAATGCTGAAAATATTTCTGGAAGTCTAGAAGTTCGACAAATTGCCGAAACAAACTGAGATCTTCGCTAACAGCTATTCTGTTTTTCGAGCGACCTATCTACTGTGGAGTCTATGAGCGAGAATGAAATTAAAGTTTCAAACTTGGCCAATATCTTAAAATCAGACAAAGGGCCCAAACTATTTCGCCACGCGAAATTATCTCCCCTACTCCCAACATTTACGTCCGCTTAACGCGTGTCGTAACTGTCACCTACTGACCACGATGTACGCGTGTCAGTTTCAAATCCCAGACAGCCTGACTCCATTTCCGGCCAGTTTTCACACTACAGCTGACCATGGCCCAAGTGAGCGCCGTGTCAGTTTGGGATTTTCCAGACAAATGTCTGGATACTGACCGGTGCAGATGTAAAGTATCACACCTCACCGGGACTAATGCCGAGAAGAAGCTCGCGCGCTCGGTGAGAATGTAGACGATTTGCTACGTCCTATGTTCAGCGAACCGACTTATCACGCCTTCTGACGCCCTGCAGCCCTGACATCTACGTAATATCGTCCTAGCGCGATTCTCAGTTTAAGAGAAAGGAAAACAGGTAAAGTTTGCGAATTATATGAAAATAATATTCGCAAAACGAATGGATGAAAAATATACAGGAAAAAAAATACAGAGATAATAAAAGAGAGAATTTATGTGAAAGAATAGGAAGAAGATGTAGGAAATTAAATGAATATAAACCCTACGTGACAGAGCCTCCCCCCTTTAAGATATGGAAGCACTCCATGTCTACGTTATGGAGTTTAATTTCCTATAACCGTAGCTTCGGGGTGTCTGTCTTCTTCCCTCTCCTCTTCCCCCTCCATCTCTGTCCAATTCCTACTCAAGTCCACTCCTCAAAGTTTCCTTCCCCTGGAATGTCTCATATGCGCGCTTGAAAGAGCGTCGCCGCTGCTGACATTTTTGAAAGATTTCCTGTGATAGCGGTGGAATATCCCTGCCACTATCGTCATCTTCGTCAGTTTTGGCGATCGTCAGGAGATGGTCGGAGGTTGGCACTGGTTTTTCCAAGTATCTCTTTAAGAGATTTAAATGGAAAACCTTCTCCTTTCCTTCAATAGAGATCTGGTAGTTAGCCTTAGAAATCTTTTTCAGGACGGTAAACGGCCCTTGCCATCCGATCTTCAGTTGGTTGTTCTCGGTAGGGAGCAACACCAAAACTTTCTCTCCTGCTTCCAGTTCTCTCTCTTCCGCGACTTTCCTGTATCGGTTAGCGTGCTTGGTGCGTGCTCGCTTAAAGTTAGTCGTTGCTAGGTCCCACCCTAGTTTCAACCGTTCCTTTAAAACCGACACATATTTACTGGCTGAGACAACTGTCTCATCAGCCTTCTCGTCTGTCAGAGACTGAAGTAAGGCTTCAAGCGGGCCCTTAATGGGTCTGCCGAATAAGAGTGTAGCTGGCGGAAATCCTGTGGAAGTATGAGGAGATTCTCTGTAGCCAAATAATGCTGCAGGAATACAGAGATCCCAATCTTCAGGTTTCACTTGTGCCAGCTTACTTAGCATCATGGTGAGGTTTCCATTAGCACGTTCCACGAGCCCATTTCCGGCCGGAGTATATGGCTTAGTGTGGATGTGCTGGGTCCTCAAGATCTTAACGATCTCATCCATCAACAGGTTTCGGTATGGAGATCCATTATCCGTCAACACTTGCTGAGGGAATCCCAACCGAGTGAAAATCTGCACGAGGGCTTCTGCGACATGCTTGGCATCTGCGCATGTTAGCGGGATAGCTTCTGCCCATAAAGTGCATGTATCGACTAAGGTCAGGATGAACCTGTTCCTTCTTTTAGTCCTTTCGAAAGGCCCTAAAATGTCGATCACAACCCGTTCGAATGGTGTTCCCATTATTGGCATTTCACCCATGTGGACTGGGGGGGTCCGTTGCTTGGGTGGTACACGTTGGCACTGGGCACAGGATTTGACATATCTGATGATATCAGTATTCACTCCTGGCCACCAATAATGAGTGGTTATACGTTGGTTTGTGGCGTTCTGTCCCATATGTCCGCTAAAGGGAAGAGAGTGCCCCATTTCTAGGATTTGGCTTCTGTACTGTTTCGGTACTAGGAGCTGGTTGTAACCTTGGTCAGGCTTGCCCGTTCTCCGATAAAGTACGCCATCCTCAGAAAAAATGTCCCCGTGCTGTTTGGGTTCCTTAGCCATGGGCAGTTTCCTAAAGCAGGGTGCCAAAGTAGGGTCCTTGTATTGCGCTTCTTTAAGTTCCATAGGTAACAAATTTGGCGCAGGCTCCCGTTCCTTCTTGGTTTGCCCTCTTGTAGTTACTGCTGCCACAATCGGCTCTTCCGGTTTCCCAATACACACGTATCTCCCGCCAAGTATGACTGGGTAGATGGGATCATCCATAACAGCCGCTTTGATCACACCTCTGACAAAGTCAGAGTGTATCTCCACCAATGCGATGGGAAGCGCTGTAGGTGCATCACTCTTACGAACTCCACAAAGTTTGACGGTCTCTCCTGTCTCTTGACCGGGTTTAACCAGGTTTCTGGCAACAATGCAATCATAAGAAAGCCCCGTGTCAAATAAGCAAGAAGTTTGAGAACCGTTCAAAGTAACAGTACCTCGCGTTGAGGGTCTATCCCCAACAGGTTGGGAATCACTGTCAATAATTCCGCCTTGCGAGACTGTCAATAAGCATCCGATGCGTTTAGGCTCGGTGTGCTCGGTCTGATCATATGTCCCGTGCTTCGGGGTTCTCCCTTTGCCACCTTGTCCTTTCTGGCTACGCTGCCATGTAGGGCGGTCGGGTTGATCAGACTGTTTGGGGTGGTTGGGGTACTTGTTCTTGTAGAACTTGGATTTTTCAGGAGGGGGGTTTTGAGGTCCAGTTTCTCTGTGGTTGTTTTGGTTAGAAGCCTGAGAAGATTGCTCTAGGTTATGTTTTCGAAAATGCTCCTCTGTCGGTTTCCGCTTTGTGGCCGGTAGTTCAGCCAGCGCATTGTGATAACGCTCAGACTTTTCCAAAATGTCTTCAAGTTTTTCTGCCCCCTGCTCAGCGAGAAATCTCCGGGTATCAGCAGACAAAGTGTTCTTTATTTGTTCAGTTAGAACAAGTTCCTCAAGACCTTCATAGGTAGAGGGGAGCTGCGAAAGCTCAAGGCACTTTGTTAGATATCCCTTAAGACGAGATGAGAACTGGTGAAAAGTTTCAGAATTCTCTTTCCGGCTGTTGCGAAACAGTTGCAAAAACTTGCGAGCGTTCATTTCAAAGCGCTCCAGTAACGCTTTCTTCAACACATCGTAGTCGTCTTGTTGGCTACTTTCCAGCTTAGAATAAACATCATAAGCAGAACCTTTTAGGGCCTGGGAAAGTTTCATATTCCAACGCGACCTCTCTAACCCGTACAGAGTTGCAATTTTCTCAAATTTTTCTAACCATGTGTCAATCTTCTCATTTGGACAAGGAAAAGATTCAAGAGTGAAAGACATAGCATTTAGTTGAAGAGATTGAGTGTTAGCAGGGTCAGTTAAGGAAGAATGAGGAGAAGACTCTCCATTGCTGGAGGTAGAGGCAGCCCCACGACTTTGGAACTCTAGAGCTTTAAGAGCCAACTCATGTTGTCTCTCCTTCTCTCTTTCCTCATGCTGTCTCTCCTTCTCTTTCTCCTCACGCTGTCTCTCCTTCTCTCTTTCCTCATGCTGTCTCTCCTTCTCTCTTTCCTCATGCTGTCTCTCCTTCTCTCGTTCGTTCGCCCTGCGAATTTCCATTTCTTCATCCATCTTCTTCTGCTGTAAAGCTGCGGCTGCTTTTTCCTTAGCTTCCGCTGCTTTCCTCTCCGCATCATATCTCTCAAGTTCGTCTCTGACAAAAGCTTTCGCTTCTTCTCCTTCCAGTCCCTCCTCTCTCGCTTCGTCCCTGAGGAGTTGTCTAAGCTTTGCCCTCTCGGCCATATTATGTCAGTGACTGAGACACGTGGAGATAGAAAATAGGAAAAAGAATAACCTGGTTCCTACCACTTACGAGAAAAAAAATCCAAAAATCAAAAGATGATATCCTTAACCCTGGGATACCTCCTCCAAAATAAAATCTAACTATCGCTGCTATTATCGGCAATAAAGCACTCAATGCAAAACACGACTACGCCAAATAAATGGTAGTTAAGATTACAACTGAAAAATAAGTTGCTACAGTGGAAAAGCAAAAGAATATTGCAAAAATTAAAGAGAAAAATAATCCCTTAATTTTTAAAAATCCACTATAAGTTCGCCCCTGAAGTCAGATCGGGTAAGGGAGGGAATTAATCTGGACAAAAAAGTCCGAAACACACTCCTTAACTTAGTTCAAACGCCGTTCTGCCTCAGTACCCAGTGAATGTTATACACTCACCACTTTACCAGCATTTAGTATTACAATCAGCAGTTAACATATATCCCGACAAAATCAACCTGTAACCAAAATGTATATTATTCAAAGATGCTGTGGAAAAAAAAAACTTATTAGTTTGTGTGGTCAGCACGCCCGTAAACAGATCGCTAGTCTAGGGGGTAATTATTTTTTAAGATATAACAACTCACAAGACATCACACTCTTACTCTATATCAGAATACAGAATCTTAAGTTCAAAATCCAGATAGACGAGTCCACGTTTGTCGTACTCGTCTTCCTATTCTAAGTTCAAAGACCGGAAACGAGTCCCCATTTGTCGTAGATTTCCGATAGGAGAATTAAGACTAGGTTTGGTCCCTTCTGAATAGGTTTGAATAGGTGATAGACTCAGTGAGAGTTAGTGAAAGGTAATAGAATTTCCACACACGTGAGATGATAGATTTGATATAGTGGCTGTCTCTGAAAGCGAAAAGAATTCTTCTCTCTCTCACCTATCTTCTACAACAGTTGTTACAGCGTCAGACAGACTACACCAATATACATATTACGTATATTTCTATCACTCACAGGCACGCACATACACGTGACGACAGGTAAACACACAGACGTGGGAAAACTATAACAATGATATATATATTATCTAGAACGAGCTGACCAAACACGATTATTAAGTTCAAGAGCGATTTTATTATCAGGAAAAATCGGCTCACAACATCAAAGAAAGTACATCAAGGAAAATACATATACACATAGTCATAAAAAATCAAGGAAATGTTGCAAGGATGATAGCCCCGTTATAGTGTTAACTCTAGGTTTAGCCCGGCCCCGTTAAGAGAACAGATGATGGCGCCCGAGTCACAGATACATAGGGTTTGAGTCTAAGAGTTTTCTTTGTTTTATCTCGTAATTATATGCACAGAGTTTGAAAAAAAATCTGATTTAACCTAAGACAAAAACACAAGAACTCTAGCCTTAGCAACAAATTATGCAGATTGAAAAAAAAAAATTAGGACAGCAACAGGGTGTCAAAGATAAAATAGTGAAAAATATCACTCAAACCAGCGTACACTCATTCATTCCGCCATGGCTTCTCATTCTTGGTACTCACGACTTTGCTTGCTGCCTCTTGGAACACATTGATTTTAGATTTTCACACAGACTCAAAAAAAATGCAGTCTTCTGCCAAGAAGTCCCCAGTTCCAAAAGACGTATTTAACTTGGAGTCTCCGGGAACGACTACTTGGGTATGCAAATTTGTTCAAATGTCTGATTAAGTCACCTAACAATTATTCCAGGCGCGGGAGTTAGCAGAGCACAGTGTCAATAGCGTAGGTTTCTAAAAAAATGATGAATGTCAGGTCGGTGCCTTCCCTCAGTATAGGATTCACTTTAGTCACACCACAGATTTGTCCACAAGATATAATCTAGTCGGGAAATGATTGTTAATATTCACGCCACCAGGCAGCAAATTATATAGAGTTTCTAGAAGAAATTAAGTGCTGGCTCCAAGGTCCAGTATTTATCATTACAGTCTTTGAAAACCCGTTATAGGGATATTAGTATTTCTGTCTAACTTGCACCGTCAGATCAGTGTTACTTGAGAAAACCCACGTGGTTCAAAATAAGGACTGTCTATTTCTTCACAAGTATGGAAACTACTACTAGGTGCTGGTAAAGTTAGGGTCACCCCAAAACTTTCACTGTGTGGAGGAAAAATAACACATATAATATAATAAACAGAATCTGTACTGGTTAAAACTTACATTTAAACTTGCAAGCAGAGAGCTTTGCTTATCATTTAAACTTCCCGTGACGTAAGTTATATTTAAAAATCAGCAATCCTCATAAATTAAGAACACGTGCGTATTCCGTCACCATTCATGAGGCTGGATTCTAGAGTTTATACGTTAGTTTAGAAAAATACACTCGACTGAGTATTAGCAGTTAAATTAAATTTATAAATAGCTACAATTGCCGTTATAAGCTAGAAATTAAAATTTTTTCTGCTTTCCACTGAATGCTTCCCTAGAAAATATAATAGCCTACCACTTTATTTCTCTTCTGCGCTAAAGAAATAGATTAAAATGAATTAAGCGATTTAACACTTTAACACTCACAAAATCTATATATCTATCATATTAATTACCTCAACCACAGAATTACAGGTAGTCGCACAACTTAAGAATAAAAATGCTGAAAATATTTCTGGAAGTCTAGAAGTTCGACAAATTGCCGAAACAAACTGAGATCTTCGCTAACAGCTATTCTGTTTTTCGAGCGACCTATCTACTGTGGAGTCTATGAGCGAGAATGAAATTAAAGTTTCAAACTTGGCCAATATCTTAAAATCAGACAAAGGGCCCAAACTTATTTCGCCAAGCGAAATTATCTCCCCTACTCCCAACATTTACGTCCGCTTAACGCGTGTCGTAACTGTCACCTACTGACCACGATGTACGCGTGTCAGTTTCAAATCCCAGACAGCCTGACTCCATTTCAGGGCAGTTTTCACACTACAGCTGACCATGGCCCAAGTGAGCGCCGTGTCAGTTTGGGATTTTCCAGACAAATGTCTGGATACTGACCGGTGCAGATGTAAAGTATCACACCTCACCGGGACTAATGCCGAGAAGAAGCTCGCGCGCTCGGTGAGAATGTAGACGATTTGCTACGTCCTATGTTCAGCGAACCGACTTATCACGCCTTCTGACGCCCTGCAGCCCTGACATCTACGTAATATCGTCCTAGCGCGATTCTCAGTTTAAGAGAAAGGAAAACAGGTAAAGTTTGCGAATTATATGTAAATAATATTCGCAAAACGAATGGATGAAAAATATACAGGAAAAAAGGAAATACCGAGATAATAAAAGAGAGAATTCGCGTGAAAGAATTAGGAAGAAGATGTAGGAAATTAAATGAATATAAACCCTACGTGACACTAATTGCAATAAACAGACCGCAGCACAAGTCATGTGACTGCTGGGTGCAGGCGTCCGGCTAGGGTAAAAGCTGCTGTGGTTGTTCCATGTTCCGCAAGGAGCGCAACAACAAAATAATGATGATAATATAGAGGACAAAAATCTAGTTTATTCGGATTTCTTCGCAAGTAACGGGATAAGAAATGGTCAGTTTAATACTTTTGTATTATATTAAAAGAGCCACCAAATACCTTGTCGTGTTTTTGTTTTCAACTTTTACAGTCTGTTAATACTACAGATGGAGAGCTAAACTTTTCACAATTACTTAAGAACATCATCACAGGCAGTAATTAAAATGTACGAGTTTTCATTCCACGTATCAGTTTAGAGCCAAACGATACCAGCTTTTCTGTCATCTTAAGACATTTTGAGGTTCCTGTGATTTTAGCTTTTGTCTTGATAAACAACAAAACACAGGAACTATCATTTGGTCGTGCAGGTGTTTACCTACTAGAAGCAGTCTTTGCTGATTTATACCTCTAGAAGCAGTCTTTGCTAATGGTAAATTTATAACATAGCTCACGCTAGGAAGGTGCAAAGAGGCACCGTAGTGGGAATATTGGATATAGATAAAGGAGAGATTCTAAGGTCATTTAATCACCTGAAAACGATACCGAAATCGATAAATCAACAAGGTTAAAATTGTTGAACTTTGACATCAAATGAAAGACTAGCACGGATGGATGTTTGAGAGGTGTATTCGACGTGCATTCAACCAGCGCGCTATTGGAACAATATAACATCCATACCCTTCGAGATTTGCTGATTTTTTTTTTTTTTTTTTTTTTTTTTTAACCAGCGGCACTTGGGCTTTCAGCCCTTCGGCCCAATGACATGTCATTGCGAGGCTGGGGAACCTGAGGACTTTCCTTCAACCGGTCAGGAGCTTCCCTCCTTCCCATCCACAGAGGGTTTATCACAGGAGCCGTTTCAGGCTATTCAGTCAACTTTCCGACCGTAAACATTTAAGACTAGCAGACGATGGGGTTTTGAGAGGATGAATTCCTGGTCGTGCAGTACAACCAGCGCGAAGGAACAATTAACACCAGCGCGGCTCCCATTTGCTGATGGAGAATGGGAACTATTGTGTTTGCCTGGAGCGTTATGATCTCGATTCTGATCAACAATAGCTTTAAAAATAGGAAGGTACACAGACAATCGTAAAGTACGTATATATTCATCATCAGTTAATTATTTATTTAACTCACGACAGTGTTCTTGTATTTCCATGGAAGCCGGTAGCTAGTTGACACCTTTTTTTCTACAAAAATATATAATTACTAGCAATAACCCGTCAAAATTTACAGGTTTTTAATTGCAGCTATCTTATCATCTTGATCCACAATAATAAGTCTGCAATACTTTAAATTAAAATTTTGTCTTGAAGAAGCAATCAAAAACTTACATTTTAAGGTTATGTTTAAGAAAATGATGAGTTAAATCCGTTTCCCGAATGAAACTGGACAGAAGAGTATCTTGATTGTCTGTTGATTTAATCTGCATCTCCACACCTTCCTGTCTCCAGTTCATGTACTGTTTATCAATTGTGTTGTTGGCTTCTTTCAATAATCAAACTGTTCATGCACACCGTCATTTGCGCACTTTTTTATTTTCGGGAGAGTAAATAGAAAGGAAACAATACAATTATTGTCTAACTTTCCACCATTGTTGCACCACTTAGCTGTGGTTGAAAATTAATATACTCGTACTCTCTCGAAAATAGAAAAGTGCGCAGATGACGGTGTGCATGATGTGACCGACCGACGTACTTGCGGCGGGAATTATGGTATTGGATAAAAACAAGATGCTCGTGAATGTTAGTAAATCTGGTAGATGTTATAATATTTAACGTTTTCTGCTAATATTTTATAAATATTTTGTTTTAAAAACAAATTATGACTGTATCGTAGTTCTGAACTCTTTTGTATTGTGCTACCTCTTGATGCCACTTTACTGAGACCAACGTAACAACAATGAACACCACACAGTGTTGTTTGTATTAAAAATCGCACTTTATCAATCTATTGAAAATACTGTATTACAAAAAAAATAACCCCCAGACAAATGTGTCCGTGGTCGCTGCTCTAATCGAAACAGGCCTTTATAAATAAATAATTGAGATACTTACCTGCTCATGACGACATAACAGTACAATGTATAAATACAAGTATCTCACATTTCCCCATTGGTATAAGTGTAGTGTTTTGTGACACGGGAAACAATTTTACTAATAAAAAGATACCACATTTATTGAAATATTTTTTTCACAGTAAATATTTTTAAATATCAACTTAATTTATGAAAAAAAAAAAAACGTAATAAATTTAGAAAGTCTTTTTGATGCTTGTATAAAATTTATTAAAATGTTACACAAGATGAATATAATAGAGTTGTGAACACTTATGTGTTCTGACACTACTGAAGTCCAGTAGAAGGTAGCCTCATTCTAATACTGACACCTTAACGTTTTGTGTGACACAATGTGACGTCACCGCTGAAAAGTGCTCTACAACAATTTCTTGAACATTAGTCTTTCATTTATCACACTTCAGCTCTCCCAGTGGCATAGACCTTCAACAAAATTATGTCAAGTCTTGATGTCACGTGATGTTACAAATTATCCCAGACAAACGTGTTTCTTAGGCCATTGTTTTTTATCCAGTTCAATTTGCGTGAAGAGTTATTTTGATTCTGAATGTTGATAAACTATAAAGGTAGCCACAATGACAAATCGTATTTGGTAGACCACAGCCTCGTTTGAAAAGTAGAAGCAGGTGTGCCCATGCTAAAGTGTGCCCATCCCTGGTCGGTGATGCCTTAATGACCAGGTGTTGTGCAACAAGTCAACTTACGTGTATAATCAGACATACCAGTCACGTGGTCCATTTATTGTGGATTCATGACATTTTCTCCATACAACTCATAATTTGTATTTTCGTAGTGGTATTCTCATTTGTTTTTGTGTTTGTTATTACCATTGTCATTAGTCTTGTATTTATATTGTTTGATTTATTCTTTTCTTCTTGTCTAGAGCACATTAAAATAAAATAAAATGTCACGTGTGTTAATCACAATTTTGTGTTTAGTAATGGGCGACATCGGCGGCTGTAGTTTCCGTTAGTTATTTATCATGTCTTATTTATCGTATCCTTTCTAATGTGTGGGGATCCGGAGTAGCTAAGAGTTATGGCGTCTGCCTCAAATTCTAAAGGTACCGGGTTCGATTCCCAGTAGAAAGAATATAACTTATGGACATCTTTTTTCCGAACTAGTGGCCCTAATTACATCATTCTCCCCTTGTCTCCTGCGTATAGAAATCTGATAAAAAACCTTCTCGGATAAGAACGAAAAAAACAGGAGGTCCCGTGTGCAAGTTGTGCACGCTAAAGATTCCACTACAGTTGGAAATCGTACACAGTAGGCCACTGTCACATAATTTTTTAGTCAATCTCTTGTCTTCTCCTGCCGTATTTAGTTAGATTTATTGTGCGTACTGATTACGTGAAATCGACACATTTCTTTCTCTGCTATCAAGCACATATTTGGTATTTTCAAATTACCTTACACTCCTTTCAGTAACAGTTATCATATTTGTTTGTCCACTTGACCTTGTTAAGAGTAGGCGGATGATGCAACCTTAACCTACAATCCGTTGGAAGACATTCTCGTATATCAGAAGTTGGGCGCCTGTTTCACACGGAAAATGGCCAGCAAAGGTTGATTATCGCTGATAAGACTAGTGTAACGTCTTATCCCAGATGTTAATACGATGAATTGTTGTTTGCACAAGGACGGGGCAATAGTTATTAGTTTGACACACCTGAGCGGAAAGGTTGAAATAGTTACGGGCAGATGGTAGAAGTTGTATGTAATTATTGACGAGAATATTCAAACATCACGATTCACATATATGGAAAATGTGACCTTTTAAATCACATGCAGAATTTTCCTATGAGAAAATGTTTTGAATAGACGCCATCAAACCACGCATGATTGTAACTATTGACCGGCATTTGAGATGTAAACATAACAACATTTCTTATTGTAGCCTGGTCTAATAGTAAACAACATCGTCCTGACAACTGGGGACATCATCAATACAGTTTCTAACAGCTGAGTGCTCGTAGAAGGAGTCTTCTGAACCTTGGGAAGCTAGAAGATATCAACCCCCTTACCTCCGCATCTTCAAATGTAAACAGACTGCAATTGCTACACAGTGCTGGCGAGCTACGGTCCTGAAGGCCAAAATATACTCTCATTTAATCAACGGGGAGTTCAGTCCAGCAGGTCGTGACCTACTGACCTACACGTCCTAGATATAGCACTATTTTGAAGCTCTGGGCTGCTGAAATAGTTTGGCTACGTTGGCGAAATCTGCGCAGTTGAATTATCCTGAAGTAGCCTACTGCCTTGTCAACCTTGCATTGTTTGACGGTGTTCTGGCTGTTACAACCATAAGCTGACCTATCCTACAGATTTGCATTGGCTTGTCGAAGTGTGTCGTTTTGAGTCTGAGTTTCTACGTCACGTGATGTGCTGTGTGTTCTGTCGACATTATTTCATGAAGTCACCAGGAAAGACAAGTGTAAACAACTACTACGAACATTGTTCTTCAGCCTAGTGGATTGTCAAGTTTACCTATATTTAAGATACATATTATTTTTATTAATTAGTATTTATTGTTTGTGTTCGTTTTCTTGGGTTATCGTTTGTGTAAGTTATTTGGTGTGGTGTGGGTTCATTTGATTTGCACAGTTTGTTTAGGCTTGTTTACCTTTTGTGGATCTGTTGTTAGTATGGCATTCGTGTCTTAGCTGTAGTGTGTGAGTGTTTGTAATTGTTTTTTGATATTTTGAATCTAATACTTGGTTTTCTTTTTCAGCTTTATTCATGTATTTTGAAGTAAATTAGGATATATATTTTTTTTTTTGTTTTCAGTATCATAGATATTTCATCTATCTAGGTTAGACCTAGATTATAAACATTATATTTACTTTTAATTTAATATTTAGTACTGTAGACATTTTTTACATTAGTATTATTGTAGTGCATACATTAGTGTTTATATTATAGATTTGTTTGGATCTTAATAGTCTTCTGTTTCTTTTTATTCAGAATTTGTCAGTTAGCTGGAGTGCTATCGCTCAGTACTCCTGATTATGTTACTGCAGACTTTCAGCATCTTGTTTGGACCTGCCATTCAAGACACTACTTCAGAGATAAGTTGATTTATTTCATGCAACATATACTCTTCTCTGTTGAACATACAACTGAAACATTTCCGGTGGTCATCCGTTGTTTGCAGTGTTTGTATTCGTTGCGTTTATTTATGGCTATATTTTGTGTGAGATTAATACATCTTTCTTTCCCGGAAGGAACGTGTATTGATCTGTCTATAGGTCTTCTGAAGTTAATTCCATTTTGGTCTGCCGGTCTTTTGATAGACTCGGAGGTGTAGCAAGTTGGTATTAATTGAATATTTATTTGCATTAGCTGTTTAAGTCTGGTTTGTATATCCATTGTCGTATAAATAATAGTATTTCTCTCATGTTACATTTACATATGGTTTTCTTGCGTCAGTTCTTACTATCACTGTAAAAAAAGTTCATTTTACAGTTCTATCGTTGTTGTTTTGTTTGCAGGCGTGGTATTATACACCTATACCTATTTTTCTGTTACTTTTATCTGTTATCCCCCGCCTGTGGGTTATTCATTGTCCTTCTTGTACTTGTACTGCATTTCATCATCATCAGACTCATTTGTATTCTTGGAAATCATTTAAATAATTTATGCATGACTTGGTATGTGTAAGTATTGAAAGTGAGGGCTATAGGTTAGCCATTGGTAAATGGTTATTTAAGTATTCATTATTCCATTAGTATTTCTTGCTTTGCTGTTGTAGCAAGAGTCTTAAATGGGATTATTTTCATTAAATAGTCTTACCCACTTTTTCTTTCAGTGGCTATAGTTATTGCTCAAAGAAATTTAGACATGGGCAATTCTGCAGGATCCATGGATGATTCATTTTCATCATGGGATGATCCGATGCAAGAGTGGAGTAGAACCTGTGAAAACAGAAGAAGAAGGATAGCTTTGCGAGAGTTGGCGTTAGCAATAAGGAATGGTGATACCTATGAGGTGTATGACTCTCGTAAATCGGATTTGAAGAAGTCTGATCCAGCAGTAAATAAGGTGAAAACTGAAACAATGAATGTTTATGTTCAGACTAAGAGGAAAGATGTTACTGTACAAGCTGATAACCGTTGTGAAGATACTTTACTCTGAGTTGGTAAAATGCCCAAACTAACTGTACATGAACCATTGAAAAACCCATGATCAATGATGATTCGGTTAAGAGTAAAGATAACTTATGCCCTATTGGAGGAATCCAAAGGGGTGTTAGTGAGAAGGCACAAATTTCTACAAAAGTCCATGCGGCAAATAAGGGAGTATCAAGGCCTCTGCATGATGAAAAATACCATGCATCCCAAGAAGTATTTTTGCCAAAAATGGGTTTTTGGTGTGACAAAGATCAGTTAAAAATAGACAAATTGATTCAGGAAGAGGGAACCTTCGAGGAAAAGTGTACAATATTAGAAGGAAAATTCAAGATTGTTGAGCAGTTATTAGTAAAGGAATACAAAGATGGTAGTCAAAGAATAGATGATGAATTCAAGGGGGTTAGGAACAGGATAGTAGTTGAGTATAAAAGTGTTACTCAAGTTAAAAAGGAACATTGCAGGGTCCTGTCGTCTCGTTGGAATTAGAAAGGTAATGCTTAAGGCAAGAGTTTCTTTGATAAAGTAAAAGAACTAAAAGAGCAATTTAAGGCTGGAAAACAAAGATTAGAGCAACAGGCCAAAGCATTGAAAGATCAAGTTAAAACTTTGGAGGAGCAACAGGAGCCTATGTCGGATGCAGATCTGTCAGATTTAAAGGAGGAAACTGGAGATGCAGAAATTCAATGCAAAAAGGATAAGATGGAGCATACTGCACCGGTAGCCAAAGCAGCAGTAACGGAAGCTACTGAAACTGCTAAAAAAAGGTTTGGAAGACAGTAATAGATGGTATCAAGGGAGAAGGTGCTTAAATTACAACCCAATTAGAATTATTACTGGCTTACAATTTCAAAGGCAAATGTGCTGCAAAAAGGAAAGAGCCACTGAAGTTGTTGATGTTTAATGCTTCAAAACGTTACCACCAGATAAGTGGAACATAGATGATCTCTTCACATTATTGAAGATACTATGCTATCTGGAGACACTTTTGTGATCTTTGTGGTGATAGCTGGTGAAATTATTTGAGTGCTGGCAAGATATGTGTTAGTTGGGGGGACACATTTTATGTTGTAAGATAGTTGAAAGCTGATGGAAAGACAGTGCAATTGGTGAACCATGATACGAGGGAAGGTCAAAAAGTAATGCCTCCTTTTTTTATGTATGAAAATACTGCATCGGTGTGCAATTTGTAATTTTAGCAGGATTCATCAAACACTCTTCTGCACTGTATTGCATTACCAACCTGTTTCAGTAACAGTTGGCACCACTGTAACAGTTTAAAAATGGCTGCCAAAGACGTTCGGTTAAAACAACGTTATGTCATAGAATTCCTCAATGCTGAAGGCGTGACCCCAATTTGCATCCACTAACTTTTGAAGAATGTTTATGGAGATTCAACTGTGGATGTTAGCACTGTCCGACGTTGGGTACATTGTTGTGACGAAGCTGAAGTAGGTCAATCCTCAATGGCTGACGCAAAGCGGACTGGCCGTCTGTCTACCGCAGTGACTCCACACAACATTCATCGAGTTGATGGCATCATTCGTGGTGACCGTCGAGTAACACTGGATGAACTTTCTTCCATGTTGTTTATTAGTAAAGGCAGTGTTCAGAACATCATTAAAGACCTGGGTTATTCAAAAGTTTGTGCACGGTGGGTACCCAGAATGTTGACAGACAGACATAAAGAAACAAGGAAAACCATAGTCATCAACCTCCTGCACCGTTACGAAACAGAAGGAGAAGAGTTTTTATCGAATATTGTGACAGGTGATGAGACTTGGGTTCATTTTTTTTAACCAGAATCCAAGAGGCAGTCAATGGAATGGCATCACACAACATCGCCAACAAGAAAGAAGTTCAAAAGTTCACAATCTGTTGGGAAAGTTATGGCCTCCGTGTTTTGGGATGAGAAGAGTGTGATTCTTCTCGACGTCTTGGAACAGGGAAACACGGTGAATGCAGACCGTTACATTGAAACTTCTGACTTCCATCTGTTTGGACCACTGAAAGAAGATCTTCGCGGACATCACTTTGAGGACACCGAGACCCTTAAACGCGCCGTACGCCAGTGGTTTAGGAAAAACGACACAAATCTTTACCGTGCGGGGATACATGCCCTTGTGAGAAGATGGACAAAAACTGTAACAAATAACGGAGACTACATTGAGAAATATATTTTTGAAGTTTAGACTTGGGGCTACATTTCAATGTGAATTTTTTCTGTTTTCTTGCCTATTGAATGAAATAAAAATTTACGAGGCAATTATTGTAATGATGATGTATGATACTGTTGTGACAGTCCTCTGCAGTAAGGATTATAATGAGATAGAGGAATGGAGATATTAAATCTCGTTTTCCTTAGAGAATCAAATTGCTGGATAACGCATTCTCGACATGAGCATAGTCCTTGGGGTGTAGGAAGCAGTAAAGAAAGCGCTATAATTATCTACCAGAATTTCACAGATACTATTTCGACAGAGCAACGTTTTGGTTCACCCGTCTCTTACCGGGGCCCGAAAGGGGAGCAAAGAATAGTAACACTGCACCCTACAACGCATGTCGTAAAAAGCGACTAAGGAGGGTTGGGCATGGGGCTGTTTACCCCATCCCGTAAAAACTTCGCACAGTGGGCTGATCACCTGCTTGCCAACCAATCTGATTACGGAAACAATGATAGATTGTTTGGTCTGTTTTTGTTCCACAAAGACGCCACTAGGCGTGGTGGAAACAGCAATAGATTGATCAATTTGTTGTTGCCCTAAGACGCCACTAGGCGTACTGGCCACACACTGCTTTGCCGGTTGGTGGCTAAGGATGGAAGAAGAAGAAGAAGAACGTTTTGGTTGGATGAACTCAAGGAATATGAGAGGAATTCATCTTTGTGGATCAAACTTATTAGAGTGAAGGATACTAGATCTTCACAGATTGGATTAGAAAGAATTGGAAGCTTTTGATATTAAGTAGATTACACACATCACATATTGAAATTTGGATTTATTCATACCATTCATTGGATAAAGACACATAGTAGTAAAGCAATATGGTTTGTTGCTCAATTAATTTGTTTTGTAATGTACTTGATTGAGGTACTGATGTATATAGGACTACGTTTTTCACGAGAGCTAGTTCATTTGGATAACAGGTGTCATAAGAAATTGCTAATAATTTTAATTCTGTAATGTATTGTGGAGTAAATAGCTGTTAGATATTGCAAGAATCTTTTTTCACGGGTGTTATGAAATTACATTCAACTATATAATTTGTCTCCATTAGTGGAATGGTATGACAGTATGTTGTAGCATTTGCTCCATGTGATAGGTAGTTTGGAGAACTGTGGTATGGGTTAGAGTGTGACTCACCCAGTGAAGTTTATTGTGTAAATGTTCTAGTCACATTAATATAACAACTGTTTCAGTCAAAACGTATGTTTGCATCCTATTGTGTGTTGGTACATGAGGGGTTCTGTGGCTTGTACTCAAGTCTTCGGTGCAAAACTTCGTTTTCCATCTGGAGAAGGGAGTGGATGTCACAGAACAGTTTCATAAGTGTAAATGACGATAATGATTGATGTTAAGGGTCACTGAACTGTTATTAACACTTGTTTCAGTGTAACTCAAGGATTGAGTTCATTTCTGACTTTATGTCAACATGGTGTGACTTGTGCCTGCGTTGGGAGAAAGCATGTAGTGAATACAAGTCTGGTGTGACGGAGTTAGTCTGTGTTTGGCAGCCGAGCTGTACGCTCGAGTCTGTGATTAGTAGCCGAGCTGTGAGCTCGTATTGCGTGACTTTGGAGAACCACAGATGTGTTTATTCTAATATGTGAAGATATATTTATTATATGGTGTAGATCCTACCTTTTGTACAGGCGAAGATTATTGAACCGCCTAGAAGTGTTCCAGTTGGAACCATATTTATATTCTGTTCGCGGAGAACAGTATAGGGCGTTGCAGTGTCAGCCCCTGGAGCTACTGGAAGAAAGGCGACGCGTTTCAAGCCTTGTTGCGGTATCGGAATAATACAGGCGTTGTCGAATTCCCGCCTGGATGAGATTCGGAGAGAATCTAGATGGCGATGCTTAATGCCTCCAGCCACTAATAATAAGCGGATCACACCTGGATGGTGTTATGATTGTGTGAGGAAGGTATGCCGCACGAAGGACTTTATGTGTACTGTCAGTGTGTGTTCTTGTAAAGTCAGTTCGTGAACACGAGAGGTCAGAGTTATGTCCTGCAGGCAATGTCAGCCTGAAGGTGAGTCAGTAGGCTTGCTACATGTCATTGATTTCCATGATGTATCTATCAGTCTAATAAATGTTATGAAACTGTACTAGTGGCGTTGGGTTAATTCGTACGAGCCATTGTTGATCTTCATCTACATACAACTCACACAAACCATACTATTGTTCCTAACAACTGGGGACATCGTCTATACAGTATCCAGACAATATGTAAGTCCATGTGAAGCAATGTGGAGCTTACTGGAATTTCCGATGCACAACAAATCTCATGCGATCATAACTTTGCCTGTTCATCACAGAACAACAACAGAGAATAACATTTGAAGAGGGACGTGGGGAAGAAGCTTTAGCAGCAGCAAGATCAAACATCACCAATTTTAAATCTTGGTTTGCATTAAATGCTGCAAACCGAGATTCTTGAAAATTCTTCTACACTGAAATGTCAATTCATTACGTCTTCAAAAGTAGAAATGGGAATCGAAGACAACGTGCATCAGAAGAAAAAGTTGACCAAATCAATCAGAAAGCCACCAACACCAACACAGGATGGCTACCAAGCTATGAACAGATCAGAACAAATTGTCATTCTGCGCCTCAGAACAGGACACAACCGCCTCCGCAGCCACATGTATACACAATTGAAGATTGGCAATTCAGCTATGGGTACATGTGGACAGGCACACCAGACTGCGGAGCACGTACTTCAAGATTGCCCCGAATATGATATATTGAGGCAAACAAACAGGCCCAGAGACACAACACTGGAAGCAAAACTATACGGACCTCTGTATGAACTACAAAAGACAGTGAAGTTTATACAAGAAACAACATTGCAGATATAGACAATATATTTCAAGCGAACGAAAGAAGAAGAAGAAGACAACGTGGAGCCAATAAAGTGATAGCAAGAATGTACTCTGTTGCCGCCAATGATCAAGAACGCTTTAACTTGTGTTTGCTTCTTTTGCATGTTGCGGGTTTTTCCTCATTTGACGATCTGCGTACAGTTCATGGTTACTTATGTAACCTTCAAGGAAGCAGCATTTCATCGACATTTATTTTCTTCTGATGAAGAATGGGTTAAGTGTTTGGACGAAGCTGTGATTTTTCAAATGTCAAATCAGATGCGCCAATCATTTGCTTTAATTTGTGTTTATTGTTCACCAACAAATGCATTCTTGCTTTGGGAAAAAATTCAAGTTGGACCTGGCTTTAGATTTTCTGAAGGATCATCAAAATGAAGCAGCTTTCAACTTGGATTTACACGACATCAATTATGTATTTCAACAGCACGGATTCCATTGCAGTTTATTCCATTTACCCCCAACCAACTGGAAAGTACAACGATCCGATTAAATTCAACGCTGTTGAAGAGCAACAAGAAGCTGAGCGTCGCATCATGAGTCTCAATGCTCAACAGATGGCTGCTGTTTTTGAAAGAATAATGCAAGCGATCAATTGTAAGAACAGTCCTGATCGTTGTTTTTTCCTGGATGGTCCTGGTGGTTCTGGGAAAACATACCTATATAACACGTTGATGTGTTTTATTAGAGGTAAAAGAGAAATAGTTCTTCCATTTGCCACAAATGGGATTGCTGCAACTCTGATGAAAGGCGGTCGCACTGTTTACAGCGGATTCAAGCTACCAGTTCCAATTTTAGAGACTTCCGTCTCTAATATGAAGCAAACATCAGAAGCCGCTGATGAAACTCGCCAATCGAAGCTCATTATTATTGACGAAGTAGCAATGTTACCAAAGAGTGGACTGAGATGCATTGATTTGCTGCTACGCGAGCTTAAGTAAAATGACAATCTGTTTAGCGGTAAAGTAGTTGTCATTGGTGGTGATTTTCGCAAAACGTTTCCAGTTGTTCAGCGATGAAAGCAGACAGACATAATCGAAGCATGCATCAAATCAAGTGAGCTGTGGCAACAGTTCGCAACGATCTCATTAGTCTCAAACATGCGAAGTGAAGGACGAGACGCTTTCAATAAGTGGTTGCTTGACGTCGGTGCCGGCGCTTTTCCACAAATCAAATGTTTGTGACACAATGTTACTGAGATTCCAGATGATATGATCATTCGCGATGAACACATTATTGACATTATCTATGGTGAAAATGTATCAGCACTTTCAATGGAAGAACTATCACAACGAATCATTTTGTGCACCACGAATAACAAGGCTTTAGATCTAAACAGAGATATAACAAAACTTCTGAGTGAGCTAAAAATCCATTACAGTTCTGATGAAATAATATCTGAAGATCACTGTGATGTTATGAACTATCCGATGGAGTTTCTTCATTCGCAAACTCCATCAGGTATGCCTCTTCTTGAATTGGTTTTAAAAAATTGTGCCATCGTTATGCTTCTCAGCAATTTGAATCCGAAAAAAAGGATTATGCAATGGAACGCGATTGATCATTCGAAAATGTCATTGTAATTTCCTAACTGCGGAAGTTTTGTCAGAATCACATAAAGGAGATATTATCAACATTCCGCGAATCGACATGGCCCCTAGCGATGTGAATTTGCCATTCATCATGATGCTTCGCCAATTTCCAATCATACCAACATTTGCAATAACCATCAACAAATCTCAAGGGCAAACATTTGATAATGTTGGAATCTTTTTGAACCAGCAAGTCTTCTCTCATGGACAGCTGTACGTTACACTGTCTCGATCGAGAAATCTTAATGTGACAGTGCGAAGACGATGTGTGAAGAAGAATAAGAATTCGTGTGTAATGTTGTCGTCACTATGTCTGGCCTACGTTCACACGCGTCCCGCAGTCACAGAAAAACTCTATTGATGACAAGGGTCTCACTTTTATTAATGAAACCTTATCAGGTAGCGTATGAATCATACAGAAAACAATGTTGTTCACAAGTTTACTTTGTAGGTAATTCCTATGCAACACCGTATAACCTAGCTGTTTAGGTATTCTCTACGTAACACCATATAACCCAGCACAGACTGCTGGACTCTCTTAATGTCGTTTGTTCTCTAGCACAGACGCAACTATGCAACAGCCCGAACCTCACGTGGGTATCATACGAGGGCGCGTTTTGCACAACATGACTATCTTGCTACCTCACAGCTCTGACTCAAGCCTTGAACTCGTTTAGTTTAAATCTTACCTATACTCCCAGGTACCGTATGATAGCCACGTCAATTTGTCAGGCAAAGCCCCGCCCATCCCTTTAGGGAGCAAATGCTCAGTTTGGATGACAAGAGATCACATTTTAGTTAGGATTATCTTCCTGAACGTACACAATTCAAGTTCCGCCCACGAGTGGTATCATTCCCACGGTATCTGTTGCCCGATGTCACATCTTTCACGGTTTTGTGCTCAACAAGGTGCGTTTCTCTGGTGTCAGACAGCGTCAAAATGTCTAAAACCAAGGGCCGTCTCTGATTACATCTTCTGCGTCTCACACGTTTGTCTTCCTCACAGATGGCAAAAGTGTGTTTCGTTTACATCGCCCATTCCAGTGTGAGAATGCCAACATGAGCACAAATATACACAGAAGACTAAATCGACAACTATTACTCAGTCTAAAATTACATCTTTCTGGCCACACGGTCACACTAACAATGTAAAAGTACAAATTAAAAAAACGGAACATCAAGGTGCTCTTTTGATGGACAATCGAATGTTCACAACTAACATTGTTTTTCCAACAGTATCTGCATAATTAAAATTGCAGTTAGGTATTGGGGCTATTGAATTTAATTCCCGTCTTATGACTGGCTTTTACACTAGTTCTATATATAAAATCCCAGCTTTCTCTGTCAGTGCGTAACGCTAAGGGGTGCAACTTTGGTTGAAAGTTAGACATTAATTGTATTGTTTCCCTTATTTAGGTATTCTCCCGAAAATATTAACACTAACTAAAGAAAAAGGCGCATATGACGGTGTGCACAAAAATATTTATAGAATGCGTGATCCCGTATACACACATTAGGGTCCTCGCTGCTGCTACGTAGTTCGTGTACTGTGGTGATGCACAGTGGTTTTTTGTAATACTTTTGAATAAGTAAAATTGCTGTTAGGTATTGGGGCTATTGAATTTAATTCCCGTCTTATGACGGGCTTTTACACTAGTTAACATAATAATAACTCTAAAGGTTGTTGCAGTAGATGTATAAATAAATACATAATGTTAACAACCTCTAAAAAGAACGTTACATTAATGTTACCTTCCTACTTTTAGCACTGTCTTCCTCTTGCACGTTAGCCTTCAACTCTGACCTTCTATTATGTTCATCAGTTGTTATGTCTTTTTTATATGGCCAAATTATGTTAGCTGTCTAATTTTGATCTCCTTCATTAATTCTCTTTTCGTACCGAGGTTTTCTAGGTCCTCTTTATTTGATTTCTTCTCTTGCAATGTGACGTGCTTTATTTGTCTATTTATCCACACCTTTAGAGCCTAGTTCTATCTTTCAAAAGTAGCGGTTCTTAAATGTGAGTCAGATAGCAGTAAGGATAATGTGGCTGATGATGATGATGATGATGTCAGGTTTGTAAAGTAATCATATATTTAAAAAATAAGATGTAATACGTGATTAACAATTCGTTACAAGTTGCCACACAATGAAAATGTTCATTCCAGACAAATGTTACAAATAAAGTTTCGTAATCTCCCTTTGAGAAGTGTTAGAAGATAATAATTTAAGGTGATCTCCCTTTGACCGTCAGCATTAAGATGTGGGAACATAACTTGTTCATGTTACCCAAAGCTATTTCAATAGACGCATTACGAACTAAAACTATTACAACCATACGTGATTAGGGTCTCCCCGTTCAGTTACCGAGTGTCTAAGAACAGACAGAGAACGAACAGATCTACTGCATTCGCAGGCATGTCGTTCAAGGCTAATAATATTAGCTTGTACATGGGACTGGTTTTCTCATCACGTAACACCTATAGCTACAGAAACCACATCTGGAAGAGCGTGTATCTGCTTGGTGCAGATTTGTCATATTTAGCAATATAATACCCGTATGTTTAACTTAGGTTAATGTAGTTCTGGGGGGGGGGGGGGGGGGGGGGGGGGGGGGGGGGGGGGGGGGGGGAATACAAGCGTATTCGTAGAGCCATACACGAGCTAGATACAGAAAGGAGAATCAAATATGATCCTGGCTATCCTTTAAGGTTATGGCTGTCTCTCACCGTGACGTACTGTCCCTCTCTCTTTATCCTACATACCTTGTAACAACAGATGTGTAAATCAGTCACTTCTAAGTATAGAAACAAAAATGTCAATCAGACAATTTACATGTAGACATACAAATGTAATCAAATGCAAAAACACATAGGCTAATCCGCTATTTTTAATATAGACATGTAACAAAAAATAAGATACATCTAAATGTGAACTTGAAATGTATATCAGATACTTCTAAATGTGCACCTAAAATGTATATCAGATACTTCTAAATGTGCATCTGAAATGTATATCAGATACTTCAAAATGTGCACATGAAATGTATATATGTTCTTCTTGGTGACGGATTGGTGACGGCTTGGTAACGGCTTGGTGACGGATTGGTGACGGCCTGGTGACGTGTTGGTGACGGCTTGGTGACGACTTGGTGACGTCTTGGTGACGGCTTGGTGACGTCTTGGTGACGGCTTGATGACGTCTTGGTGACGTCTTGGTGACGACTTGGTGACGGCTTGATGACGTCTTGGTGACGTCTTGGTGACGTCTTGGTGACGGCTTGGTGACCGCTTGGTGACGTCTTGGTGACGGCTTGGTGACGGCTTGATGACGTCTTGGTGACGTCTTGGTGACGGCTTGGTGACGTCTTGGTGACGGCTTGGTGACGTCTTGGTGACGTCTTGGTGACGGCTTGGTGACGTCTTGGTGACGGCTTGGTGACGGCTTGGTGACGGCTTGGTGACGGCTTGGTGACGGCTTGGTGACGGCTTGGTGACGGCTTGGTGACGGCTTGGTGACGGCTTGGTGACGGCTTGGTGACGGCTTGGTGACGGCTTGGTGACGGCTTGGTGACGGCTTGGTGACGGCTTGGTGACGGCTTGGTGACGTCTTGGTGACGGCTTGGTGACGTTTTGGTGACGGCTTGGTGACGTCTTGGTGACGGCTTCCTGCCAGGGGACTAGCAGTAGTGATGGTTCCATGCTCTTTAGGAACACAGAAGAAACTGATGACGAAGATGATGCTGATGATGATAACGATGACAATATTGATGAGGATGATGATGGTGATGATAATGGTACATTTGTGAATGAACAACCAACCTGATTACCCCCCACAAGTGTTTATATTTTGTTCTATTTAATCCCTATGGAGCTTGGAACAACTTCTACAATTTGTCCCAGTGGAAGAAACCTGCTCCTACAGCGATGACCTCTTTAACAATGTCTGTTACATGGTTAGGTTGTCAGCTTCCACGCACAGCCTCATAATAGTGTCACAGATGGAAATAGTGCCGCAGTCATCATCCAATTTTGCCCCTCCTCAATTAGTTTATATTTTTTTTGCTACATGAACGAAGGATTCACCAGTGCAATTAACACGCGAGCCATCTGGCAATTAAGCTCTATATGAAACAGAGAAGCGAAGCGCGGAGCATGACGCAATACATTATTTGATCAGGGGAACACGATGTTAAGTCTGAGACGGACCTTGGATTTTGAAACTTTCAGGAGAGTTTATTGCGTTGCAGATATTAGGCAAGGTGAAGATGATGAAAGTCAAACCAGAGAGGGTGTCGGCGGCACAGGTGGTAACATTACCTTTGATCAAGAATCGAACGTCAAATTGGCTCGGGTCTGGCAGTGGTGCGACTTTCTCATTAAAGAACGATAGTACGGAACATATCAATATATACCATGTCTCTCCGATAGCCATGATCAGTTGCCAGAAATCTATCTGAATTCACTAGCTCGTAATCTTAAGATTTCTCGTACAGAGTGAAAATTATTAGATTTTCGTGGAGTGTTTCATTTTTCTTATTGCGGCTGATAAATCTAAGTATTAGCGGTTTTTTTCTATGGCCATATGACCTTATGATCATACGAACTTATAATATTATAAGCAACCAAGAATATTTAATATTGATGAGCTTCTTGCTGTCACCGGTGCGGTCCAATTTTCCTCATTTTCATGAGAGAAACCAGAACAGAATCATTAAATTATAATATTAACTGGGACTGAACTTTTACCAGATTTACTTATAACAATCTCATCAGCCAGCTGTGGCGAACTATCTTGTCAGTAACATTTGTGTAACTTAACCTAGCGTTTCAGCCACCAAAGGCTAGACAACCAAGGAGCCATATATTATTTCTATTTATCCTACATCGGCGATCACCACGCATGAACCTTACTCCCACCAACTGAAGGCATAGATAACTTATTGTATCTAGGACAAATTAAATCACCCACTCTAGCGACTGCGGTGAAATTTGCAGTCAGCAACTACGGCGAGTCTGGGTCTAGATTCGGCAAAACTAACATTTGACACTAAATAGTCTTATTACTTATTAGTGTATTTCCTTGGAATGCCTGAGACAACTACTGGGATAAGCATAAGTGCGACAGTGGCTACTGCGTGTATGTGAATTGAATGAACAGAGAAAGAAACTTATATCTTTTGTTAACATCGTAAACCTATATGGTTTCTCCTTTCTTTTCTTATCTCAGTATTCGTATTAGTCACGGGAAAGATTGCACTTGGAACATATTCTTTTCCCGTCCTTACTATTTCATAACTTATTGTTAATGTTTTGATCTTTTGGGTAAATTAACCTCTGTCGGGACCGTCTTTACTTTTCCTTTACCAGAGGGGGAGAACCTATTTGATTAATTTCTTCTTTTGCATTTTTGTCTGTAAACCATGATCTAGTGATGTACATGCTTATTGTTGTGATCTTCTATTGATAATAAACTAGTGCGTATTTGTCACAGAATTGTGTGCATGTGAGTGTAGTGTAACTTGTATTTTCGTACAGGGAGAGAAAGTGCGTCTGATATAAATATCGTCGTCCAGATAGGCTGGATAAGATAAAATTATTCTATCCAGAGACTGTCCTTTCTCTTACACGATCACCTCGTGAGAAAACTACTACTTACCCCTTACTTTCACATTGTCATCACTATCACTTCTGCTCAGACGGGACTATAAACATCTATTACCGATCTGAAATTCCATCCACGACAAATAGTCGCATTGTACGACATGCTGAGCGGGCATTAGTAGCCTTGTACGACATGCTGAGCGGGCATTAGTAGCCTTGTACGACATGCTGAGCGGGCATTAGTAGCCTTGAACGACATGCTGAGCGGGCATTAGTAGTCTTGTACGACATGCTGAGCGGGCATTAGTAGCCTTGTACGACATGCTGAGCGGACATTAAAAGCCTTGTACGACATGCTGAGCGGGCATTAGTAGCCTTGTAGGACATGCTGAGCGGACATTAGTAGCCTTGTACGACATGCTGAGCCGGCAAAAGTTCTATTCTGTCCTTGTCGCATCAGACACCTCCCGGGAACTGACACGAGGCACCATCACGTGATAGTGCTTCATAAACTAGAAATTATCAATGAAAGGGCATGTGAAGTCACGTTGGGCAGGTGTTCTTCAAGGGGAACCAAATGCAGTCGTTATCCCCTGCTCCTGTGGTTATAAAACGTAAATGTCGTCCCTTAACAGATACTGACGTAGACGAGTGACGTGTTAATGACGTCACTATACTAGGTCCAGCAACGAGACGTGAGCGTGAACAGTTCCCTTCCTTGCTGCATTTTTCTTCCTAACTCAAGAGCAAAGCTAGGTACCCATTTACATCTGGTAGACTGGAGACAGACTGAGATGATTTGGCCATGTCTGCAGAATGGGAGAAGATCGGCTACCACGGCAAGCATGGGAAACTAAGAGCCAGGGATCCAGACCTCCAGGACGACCTTAAGTCCGCTGGGAGGGCAACATTATACAATCTTTGAAGGACCGAGGACTAGAATGGAACCAAGCCAGGAGGAAGACAGCCGAAAGAATAGTATGGCGCTCTCTCTTACAAACCTCTACACCTCACGGTAGAAGAGGAACGACTAAGTGAGTAAGTAAGACTGGACAAAGAACAGTTGAGTTACCGCAGCTGACGTTTAAAGAAAAGTGCAAGAGAGACATGAGGGCACTAGACAAACATCCAGCAACTTGAGAGGATGAAGCTGCCGATTGCACCAAGTGGCGAATCTCTCTACGTCTACGGCGCTACCTCAGATTGGACGAAAAGAAGCTCTCACAGCAAGCAGAAGAGAAGAGGAGAAAATGTCGAAAGGAAGATCAGGAAAATAAGCAGCTGAGGGCTGTCACCTCAAGGGCTGTCAACTCAAGGGCCCATTCCCATAGTTAGTTATGACTGAATAGACTATTATTATTATTATGACTAGACTGCAGCGAGTCCATAACGTGAACCAAACCTAGCACCTTTGCCACGAGAGACCATTGGTTGTACATAAAACAAATACCAAACAATAAGAAATAACGACCATTTGACAAATACATTTTGTTCTGTATTCCCAGAAACAAATTAAAACAAAATGAAATCTAAAACGATCAATAACATGACGTAACCAGAGACAGCGAAAATGTGTTCTAGCCAGGAAATGATGTCTTGAACAAACCCGATCTCACATGAGTTGTATGGTATCGCATATTATGTAAAAAAAACATAGAAGTTAACTGTCTTTATCTTGACTTTGTTTTATATACATTTGTTGGACAGAAGTGAAGATATAACAATTTTTAAAATTGGAACGGAATTGACATTACTCTGTGGATATAAATACAAATAAGGTACGCGTATACTCCACAAATGTTCTATTCTTAGCAAAATAGTTCAGCAGAACTCATCTTGAAAGTTTATTTTGGTAATCTCCCTTTGACCGTGACTTTAAGACTTTCACAGAAAATATGTTTTTCATTGTTATGAATTAAAACCAGCATGGATGGACGTATGAGAGGACGCATCCGGCGTGTATACAACCAGTGCGCAACAGGAACAATTAGAATGTATACCCTTCGACATTTGCTGAGAAAGACTGAGCACCTTTGTGCACCCAAAGTGCAATGACATCGATTCTGAATAACCACAACAACAATAACAATCAATGTTTTGAATAAGATAGTCGAATAGTGTTAGCGTAGTTCCAGGGGTTTCTTTTGAAATTCAGCCCTGATAAAGTTGACACAATGATTGTCCTGGCAGTCTCAGGTCTAGATGATGTGGACAAGGAGCTGAGTTACTACATCATGAGGTTGAGAGAATGGTATGGCTGGCATTTTCCAGAACTTTCCAAAATCATCACAGACAACTTTTTTTTATGTAAAACTTTTGCCTCGTTTTGGCGAGGCGCGTCCTGTTCAACCTAGTCGGTTATATTAGGGCGCATGTCCAAATATAAAAGACCCTTAGGTCTAATGTCTGTTGTCTTATGCAAGAACAGACAAAATTATGGGTGATCGCACAAATGCAGCAAAGGTTGATCTGTCAGACATTTTACCAGAACACTTAGAAAAAGAACTGAAATGGGCAGCTGACATTTCTATGGGCACAGATTTCCGCAGAAGATATTCTCAACATCACGAATTTGTGTGACCAGTTTGAAACTCAAGCACTTTGAAAAGTTTGAGAACATAAATGACAACAGGAGGCTGACACTTGGGAGTCATGACCCAGGTGGGCCCGAGGTCCCCCCCTTTAGAGTGTAAAGGAGAGTAAGGGGCTGAAACACTTGATGGACGGGGGGACCACTTCTGATCATCAGATTGCCTCCTGTTGTGTCACTCTGTATATAATTTCCTATCATGAAGACAACGAGCAAATAAGACCATTGCTCTGTCAAGCATGTCTAAGAAGCCAATTAATATGAGGTTTTACATGGGGGACTGGCCACTTGTTTATCTAAAACAACGTACTACAGAAACCACTGATGCATTCTTCCTGCAGGGGCAGGTTGCAGTGGCGGCTCAACGATCCATGGAGAACGAAGAGCAAAATCATGATGATGATAAGTCGAATAGTGGAGTGGTTAGAGTGCTTGCTTTTAAAGACAGTTATTACCTGTTCGGAACCACATAGTGTCAAGCCCCAGACTACCCAAATGTAAAAACGGGTATCTTACTATGCTTTTTAGTTAGGGATGAAAAAGGCAGGTTGGAAAGAAACCGGTTACCATCAATTCCTAAAGCTGGGACACAGTCAACTCTGCAACACCTTCATTCCCTTACGGCAGCTTTTCTCAAACTATTTTGTTCAAGGAACACTTACTTATTTGAAATGACTTAACGGAACAGTGATTCTAATAAAAAAAATATATTTAAAAAATATTTTAAACACAGGCTTTTAATGCACTAAAAAGCCACAAATAATTTTTCAAGGACTTAATAGCGTGCAGTAAAAAAATGTAACATCAAATTGGCAAAAAGCCAGGGGCGCAGATTCTACATGAAATTAACTTCTGCTTTATACTTCATTAGAAACTTATGGATAAAAGTTACGACAAGCGCTTAAGCGCCCCCGGCTTTTTGTGCGTACGTGCGTACGTATATATATAGATATACTGTTCAAAAAAAGAAACGCATAGCTATCCGAAGGCGCGTTTTTATGAGTTTGTAAGTAAATGTTGGTGCTAGGGTATATAAAAACCAGCCTCAAATGTTCTTCACGGTGTCAAATGCACGTGTTGACCTGAATTGCGTTCGTTTTTGTAATCGTTACAACGCAGTGGTCAATAGTGTTTATGACCCAATATTTAACCACAGCTCATGTTGCGCGCACGTGAAAGCAACAAAATTTGGGGTGAACACTATTCACTGACTACGCAATTGAAACCCTATAAAAGGATAACGCTACACACACAAAAATTCAGTTCATTTTCAAGCAGACATTTATGGCGTCTCTATCGATAAATTTAAGGAACATTGCTATTGGCCGTCTGCATGCAGGCGAAAGTCAAAGTCAGGTTGCCAGGCATCTAAACGTGCATCAGAGTACCATCAGTCGACTTTGGCACCGGTTCCAAGCCACTGGCTCAGTTGAAGACCGGCATCGCAGTGGACGACCCAGAGTGACAACAGCAGCGGAGGAAAGCTTTATTCGGCTTCGTCACCTCAGAGACAGGTTTACAACAGCTTCCTCAACTGCCCAGTCATTGCCTGCTGGACGTCATTTGTCAGATCAAATTGTCCGGAATAGACTGCATGACGCTGGACTTTGGGCACAACGACCTCACCGAGGACCTGTCCTTACGCGCCGCCATCGCCAAAATCGACTTCTTTGGGCCAACCAGCATCGATCCTGGGCAGCTGACAATCAATGGAGACGTGTCTGGTTTAGTGACGAATCTTTCTTTTTGTTGCAGCGTCATGACAGACGGCGTTTGGGTCTACCGTAGGGGAAATGAACGTTATGCCCAAAATTGCGTTGATGAAGCTCCGCCGCACGGTCGAAGAGGTGCAATGGTGTGGGGAATGATCAGTTACAACGGAAGGAGTCAATTGGTTGTGACAGCCCGTGATTCTTTGTATTATGAAGACTGTTATGTGACCATGTCTGCCCAGGTTCGCTTACCTCTGTGGTTAGCTATAATATGCTGTATACCACAACAGTCACACACACACAGCACGTGATGCGATAACGCCATGGTAATTTGAATAGTGGTTTATTTACCTATGAAAGGATCATTGCTGTCTGCTCTGACCTCCACATTTGGTCCATCATAGAATATATAAGTTCATTCTTTCCTCACTCTCTCTCGCTCAGTATCGAATCTACACCTTCTGACCTTTTAACCATCAGTGATCATTCAGGTGCTATAGTCTCTAGTTCTGTTCTTTCTTCCTTATAATTTCTTATGTCTATTGTTATCTATCATCTCAGTGTTCAGGTTATCTATTGGTAGACCGGGCCTCTCCGGGGATGTTGTTTTCCCTTTTATCACTGAGGAACATGACTACTGTCTATATGTAATAAAGTTCACCCTACGTACCTTTTCCTTTCTGAATAAAACTAACTCACACCGTTTCTCCTTCTAGACAAGAATTTCTCCTATTCAAATAATTCGGGTTAATCATTACCCAACTACTTCTTGTCCATGAAATATTCATCCTATAAACTACTTGAATACTGCCATTATCATGGCTGCCCGCGTATATGCGGCTTCCCTCTCTGCCTTACGCTTCTGGACTGCCCTGAGAAAAGCGTGATTTCCTAAATCACCGTTCACCTCTCTCATGCGCAACCCTGTTCGCGCATCCCCTTTTTATACTCTATCTGAACCTTCCCATTCCTAATTCTCCTTATTCATTCCCTTTGATTGTAAATCGTTCCCTCGCTGCCACATTATCTCCCTTTCTCCCTTAAAAATAAATTATTTATCCGTAGGAGAAAAAATTTATTTTCACGACTGTACCAATACTATTATTGTACTTGTCCTATATAAAAAACATCTTTATCAATGTGCTGTTACAACCCTAGCTCAGCACATTACCAATTCTTATCTGTGCCAAAGGACAATGTCCCTTTACACAATACAATTAAATTGTACTGGGAACGTACATTCATGAACATCTCGTTCCCATTTACGACCACTCATCTTTGCTTTGTCCTATCTGCTCACGTTACATGATTTCAAAAAACATACTTTTTTAGACATGTTATACATTCCACTTTCTTAGTGGTCATTATTATTTTTTTCTCATAACATGTCATTATTTTCTTATGTTACAACATATTATCATAACAAAACTGAGGAATAACTCTTTTCCCGTCACTTTTCTTAAGTGACCTTCCCTCATCACATTTATGACTGTTCTTAACCGTTGTCTTTCTCACTCACATTCTGCCAACTGTGTATTTCACCATACAAAGTTTATTTCCTTTTACACATCCAGTCACTCCTGTTGTCATACACGTAAACTCCTCGTATAGTATTATCTTCTGTCACCACACACCTGGTGTGAACTGTCTGGCCTTCTTCTTCTCTCGTATAAAGCCAAACATGTCTTCTGTCATGTCTCCCTATATACATAGTTCATGATGGCGTGTGCCATTTACTATCATGGCAACACTGAACTGCCATACTTCCGTCCACCCTTTTCTAACTAGACCTTTGTCCATAATCTCCTACGCGTAAATATTTGAAACTTCTTAGGTCTACCTATCTTAAACCGCGTTGTCGCTTTGACCTACTTGCGTATTTTTCTGCTGCTGACCTGTCACTTAACTTCCTTTTTTTCACAACACTGTCTCCCAGTGTCTGAATTTCTGTTGTATATGTTCGGTGAGGGTTATCCTCAATAGACTCACATTTGTAGTCTGATAAACACCGCACTTAACGTTTTATATGTTTTTCGTTCCCTCCCTGGAACTTCTTTTTGTGCTATCTCCTTTTTCCTTCTCCACAACACTGTCTCTCCATGTCTAAATTTCTACTGTATATGTTCGGTGAGGGTTACCCTCCATAGACTCACATTTGTAGTCTGGCAAACGCCGCACTTAACGTTTTTTTTTATATGTTTTTCTTTCCTTCCATGGAACGTTCTCAACACATTTGTTTTCTCTTCATGTATTACGGAGAAAAAAAAAAAAGATTTCTCCCCAAAATCTTCATAAGACTCGGTCACTGCCGCAAAAATCTCTCTTTGCCATTTTCTCCATGGCTTTTCCCTTCTACATAAGTTCCTTCTAGAACTATCTCTTCTAAATGTCTGTGCCATCCTTCCTGTGGCTTCTCAATACTCCGTCACTTCTCCGTGACTCTCAATTTTCCCATACTTATTTATCCAAGCGATTCTCTTGTTTTCGCCATCTCCCATGGCCCTTACTACTCCCCGTCCAATATCTCAATTACTCACTCTTAATTTCGCCATCTCTTATGGCTCTTCTTCTTCCCACATAATATCCTCGTCATTTTTCATGACCTTTATCTCTCATCTCCCCCTCTACTTCACTTACTCATAAACTCCGCTATGTTAGCTATAGTGACTTCCTTGTACCTATGCCTTTCCAACGAAATGTGTTTAGCAGTAACTATATTTTCTTCTTCTTTTATTTCTCTTCCGACCTTGATGACGATTTGCCTGCTCTGCCTTTTCTATCAACCTTTTCCTGTTTGCGTCATTTAACATTTTCGTCAGAACCATATTTACCTCAGTTTTAGTTTGTGGAAAGTATGTCTGATACTTCTGCTCCAGCACGCTCCATAGCATGGCTCCCGAGAAGTTAAAATCAGGCCGCTTTATGGTAGCTTCTATTACCTTCTTCACCTCGTCGATATTTGGTTCATCCGCTTTAATAGGATTCTTTCTCAATTTTTCCAAGAATTTAGACCTCTCCGAGCGCCATAGAACCACATTTGGCTCAACCTTTTTGGTAATGTTCTCCGTCTTTATCTGATTTATACGTCCAAGATCACTATTCTCATTTTTCGGCCAATAAATTCTACGGCCTTCGTCGTCCGTTATATGCTCGAGCTCATCCGACCTGTATCCAATTTCGTCGGGGCCCATAACTCTATCCTCCCCACTTGACGAATCGAATTCTGATTCTATGTCAAGCTGGTACTTTTCTTGTACTGTACTTACACCCTCCTGTTTCGTCTTTCTTTTCTCCGAGTCTTCAATTTGTCGATTATATGCCTCCCTCCAATCAGTCTGCGTGATTGTCGCTGCATGTCGCATCCACATGTCTGCATTGTCCGCTATTATTTTCTCCAGATTGTATACTGACAAGTCCCTTTCTCTACTACTATCTCCACATTTGCTCCCTTCTTCCTTACTTCTTCTACTATTCTCTCCTCTTCTATAAGTACTTTTGTGTCTGTGACTACCGTCACTCTCGTCAGATCCTACACTGTCTGAGTCAGTCGACACCAATTCTGACGACCATCTCCGTCTACTGCTATATTCTGCTTCATTATCTGTCTGTCGACTTTTTTCTCTGGTCGACTGCATCGGTTCATCCTTCTTATTGTTTACCTCGATGCTATCCCTATGCTGTGGTACCACTACTTCTTTAGCAGTTTGTAGGTTCATCCTTTTTACACTGAGTGGAATCTTAGACTTTCTCGTATTGTCTAATACCTGTGACCATGTTTCCTTTTCTCTCCTGACGTCTTTCTCATTGTGTGCTGGCCCCAAGTGTGACGCTACAGTATCTATCTCAGTTTGTGTTCCGGCACTAATCATCTGTGTTTCATGTGTTTCTGGTTCTTTTGTACCAACGCTGACCCTGTCTCTCTGTATATTTTCCTGTTTCTGAACTGTTGTCCTAACCTGACGTGTCCATGGTCTATTCCTATTACCTTCTTCCTTTATTGTAATATTTTGCTGATCAGATCCTATTATGTTTCTCCACACTCCTACCGGTTCTACCTTCATTTCCCAACCGTTCTGTGTTCTTATCTTGCACTTCTGTTGGTTTGCTATGTTGATGTTATTTATTTCTATGGACTTCCCTTTTCTAACTTCTCCCACAAAATTTCTGACCGCCATTCTTATTCTTCTTTTATTAAGTGTGTCCCAGTGTGGTCGTACATCCGCTGTTTCTGGGATTTTGTTTGTGTCCTTGTTTTCTCTATCACAAGTGTGACAATGTCCTTTCCCTTTCGTATCGTACGATTTAGACTCTGCTTGAAGATCTCTTTCATTAAGCAATGTGTCTAATTGCCTTCTGATAGAGTCTGTGATCAGATCAACAGATGAAAAAATCGCAATTTTAACTTTCTCCAATTCATCTGCTATTATTGACATTGCATATTTGTCAATGTCTGTAAGCCCCTTACGGCATGCATGTGGGTCACCTGAAAATAAGTCTACATTACCTTTTATATTTGTGTCTTTAGCAGTGTCTACCTTGGCTAATGTGTCGGTAATCGTCTTTATGAAGGCCAAAGTCGGACTGTCTTGCATGTTATACTGTGTCTGTTCGGCCTGTGCCATCGTAACAATCTGAAAAATAGTTACTTATTTCTACGGTTAACTTAAACTAACTTGCACCTGAAAATGAATAGAAATTTTTCTATTAGTCTTGGGTTTCCTGAAAAAAAAATAATATTACAGTTACAAAAAAAAAAAATTATGCATACACTGTTATAATTCAATATTAGTGAGACACAATACTAATAATAATGATAAGAATAATAATTAAACAACAGTAATAATATTAATAATAATAATATTACTATAATGTCTAATTAATAAGACAAGAATAATAATACAACAATGTCTAATTAAACTAATTACTTAAGACGTCTGCGTTGGAGTACTCGTTTATCACGTTGCGCGCGCGCGCGACCGACTTTTTCTTTTTTAACAAACACTATTGTTATATTTGTATACCATGCGGACTACACACTGTATTGTCCTTTTCTACACACAGGCTTCTATCGGTGAATCGGTTACTGTACTGCACTCTATGACCGACTTAAGACTACTTGCGCGAAGCACGTCGACCGGTCGTCTGCTGTGATGAGTGTCCCTGTGCTGAAAGATTTGAATGAAAACAATTTGTTTCCGAATAGACGTTACAGGACTTATGAATATTGTACCCGCTTTGTCTTTGCGACCCCTCTCGTGCAGAAGGCGTGAAGAAAAAAAATCTTGACTTGATTTCTGAGCTGGCGTTTCTGGTTGAGTGGTTCCCAACCTGTCACTTCTTCTGTTTACACTTTGACTGTACTGTTTTTCTTCGTATGGGAAACTGCAACTTTGCCTTTCATCTGTTATGCCCCGCCGTCTGTGGTTCTTGAAGTCTGTCATCAACTAGTTTGTGTGTTGTACCTTGTCTTGTTGTGACGACTTATTCTCGTGCCGGTCGATTTGAAAAAAAAGAAAATTCCGACTCGGTTTTTCGGACCGACGTTTCTGCTTGGCTAGTTCCGATACTGTTCACTTTTTCTCTGTTTACAACTTACACTGTTGTCACTCTGTTTTTTTTTTTTTTCATCATATAGAAACTGAAATATGGACTCTTTTCTTCGTTATACTCTGCCGTTGTAGTAGGTCTGCCAAAACGTAAATATGTACTTTTGTCTTCGTTGTGCTATTCTGCATTTCTAGCTATCTGTAGTTCGTGTTCTTGAAGTCTGTTACAGCGTCAAACGTATCTATGTCTTCTGTCTGAAGCGAGTAGAAACAATGTGTGTGTGCTGCTGCTAGAGGTTGGTTACGGCACCAAAATTGATGAGATGTGACAGCCCGTGATTCTTTGTATTATGAAGACTGTTATGTGACCATGTCTGCCCAGGTTCGCTTACCTCTGTGGTTAGCTATAATATGCTGTATACCACAACAGTCACACACACACACACAGCACGTGATGCGATAACGCCATGGTAATTTGAATAGTGGTTTATTTACCTATGAAAGGATCATTGCTGTCTGCTCTGACCTCCACATTTGGTCCATCATAGAATATATAAGTTCATTCTTTCCTCACTCTCTCTCGCTCAGTATCGAATCTACACCTTCTGACCTTTTAACCATCAGTGATCATTCAGGTGTTATAGTCTCTATTTTTGTTCTTTCTTCCTTATAGTTTCTTATGTCTATTTGTTATCTATCATCTCAGTGTTCAGGTTATCTATTGGTAGACCGGGCCTCTCCGGGGATGTTGTTTTCCATTTCAACACTGAAGAACAGGACTACTGGCTATATGTAATAAAGTTCACCCTACGTACCTTTTCCTTTCTGAATAAAACTAACTCACACCGTTTCTCCTTCTAGACAAGAATTTCTCCTATTCAAATATTTCGGGTTAATCATTACCCAACTACTTCTTGTCCATGAAATATTCATCCTATAAACAACTTGAATACTGCCATTATCATGGCTGCCCGCGTATATGCGGCTTCCCTCTCTGCCTTACGCTTCTGGACTGCCCTGAGAAAAGCGTGATTTCCTAAATCACCGTTCACCTCTCTCATGCGCAACCCTGTTCGCGCATCCCCTTTTTATACTCTATCTGAACCTTCCCATTCCTAATTCTCCTTATTCATTCCCTTTGATTGTAAATCGTTCCCTCGCTGCCACATGGTGCACATTGAAGGAGACTTGAAAGCGCAACGATACGTCAATGAAATTCTTCGACCCCATGTCCTTCCACTTTTGGCTGCACAAAGGTCTGTGTTTCAACAGGACAACGCCAGACCCCATTGTGCACGGTTGACCACGCAGTTCCTGACTGCCAACAACATTCTCACCCTTCCCTGGCCATCCCTGTCTCCAGACATGAGTCCGATTGAGCACCTGTGGGATGAGCTGCATAGACGTGTTTGTCGCCGAGACGTTGCTCCAGCCAATCGTCGTGATCTGTTCCAGGCACTCCAGGAAGATAGGGCAGCCATCCCACAGGCCCACATCAGACGTCTGATCGCATCCATGCCCAGGAGATGCCAGTCGCTGATCGATGCAAGAGGAGGCCACACACCATACTAACGGGAAAGCCCGTACGCCAAAAAACTCGCGTGACCCAGATGCAAAACAACTGTCAATTGATTGGTTGAACCCTAAGGTATTCTTGTGTGCAATTTGAACAATTAGCTCATTAAATTTAAAAAAAGTTATTGAATGTCAAAATTATGGCTATGTGTGTGCCTTCAGTAGCTATGCGTTTCTTTTTTTAAAACAGTATATTTCGACAGCAAAGTTTGTTCATTTGATGTTGTTTCCGTAACTACATGCCTAAGAAAAATTCACCGCATCTTTTGGCCGAATACCATCACCAACCAACATCTGCTTACTCGTAGCAAGCAAGAGGACATGCACACCATCATAGCTGGCAGACGCTGGAGCTGGGTTGGTCATGTCCTCAGAAGAGACCCCGATGCCATCACAAGAACAGCTATGCTTTGGACCCCTGAAGGAAAGCGAAAGAGAGGCCGACCAAAAACAACTTGGCTGAGGACTGTGGAGGCTGAGATGCAAAGAATGAACCAGAGTTGGGGCACTGTACGAAGGATGGCCACCGACCGTGCAAAAGTGGAATCAATTTGTTGTTGCCCTACAAGACGCCACTAGGCGTGATGGCCACTGACTGCTTTGACGGTCGGTGGTTAAGGATCGAAGAAGAAGAAGATATTTTGACAGAGCAACGTTTTGGTTGGATGAACTGTAGGAATATGAGGGGAATTTATCTTTGTGGATCAAACTGATCAGAGTGAAGGATACTAGATCTTCACAGAATAGATTAGAAAGAATTGGAAGCTTTTGATGTTAAGTAGATCACACACATCACATATTGAAATTAGGATTTATTCATACCATTCATTGGATAAAGACTCATAGTAGTAAAGCAACATGGTTTGTTGCTCAATTAATTTGTTTTGTAGTGTACTTGACTGAGGTACTGATGTATATAGGACTAAGTTTTTCACGAAAGGTAGTTCATTTGGATAACAGGTGTCATAAGAAATTGCTAATAATTTTCCTTCTGTAATGTATTGTGGAGTAAATAGCTGTTAGTTATTGCAAAAATCTTTTTTCACGGGTGTTATGAAATTACATTCAACTATATAATTTGTCTCCATTAGTGGAATGGTATGACAGTATGTTATAGCATCTGCTCCATGTGATAGGTAGTTTGGAGAACTGTGGTATGGGTTAGAGTATGACTCACCCAGTGAAGTTTATTGTGTAAATGTTCTAGTCACATTTATATGACAACTGTTTCAGTAAGACCGTATGTTTGCATCCTATTATGTGCTGGTACATGAGGGGTTCTGTGGCTTGTACTCAAGTCTTCGGTGCAAAACGTCGTGTTCCATCTGGAGAAGGGGTTGGATGTCACAGAACAGTTTCATGGGTGTAAGTGATGATAGTGATTGATGTTAAGGGTCACTGAACTGTTGTTAACACTTGGTTAAGTGTAACTCAAGGATTGAGTTCATGTCTGACTTTATGTCAACATGGTGTGACTTGTGCATGCGTCGGGAGAAAGCATGTACTGAATACAAGTCTGGTGTGACGGAGTTAGTCTGTGTTTGGCAGCCGAGCTGTACGCTCGAGTATGTGATTGGTAGCCAAGCTGTGAGCTCGTATTGTGTGACTGTACAGAACCACAGATGTGTTTATTCTAATATGTGAAGATATATTTAATATATTGTGTAGGTCCTACCTTTTGTACATGCGAAGATTATTGAACCGCCTGGTAGTGTTCCGGTTGGAACCATATTTATACTCTGTTCGCGGAGAACAGTATAGGACGTTGCAGTGTCCGCCCCTGGAGCTAGTGAAAGAAAGGCGACGCGTTTCGTACCTTGTTGCAATATCGGAATAATTCAGGCATTGTCGAATTAGCGCCTGGATGAGATTCGGAGAGAATCTAGGTGGCGATGCTTAATGCCGCCAACCACTAATAATAAGTGGATCACACCTGGATGGTGTTATGATTGGGCGAGGAAGGTATGCCGCACCAAGGACTTTATGTGTACTGTTAGTGTGTGTTCTTGTAAAGTCAGTTCATGAACACGAGAGTTCAGAGTTATTTCCAGCAGGCAAAGTCAGCCTGAAGGTGAGTCAGTATGCTTCCTACATGTCATTGATTTCCACGATGTATCTATCAGTCTAATAAATGTTATGGAACTGTACCAGTGGCGTTGGGTTAATTCGTACGATGCACGACAAATCTCATGCGGTCAAAAGATTGCCTGTTCATCTTCCACAACAACAGAGAATAACATTTGAAGAGGGGCCTGAGGAAGAAGCTTTAGCAGCAGCAAGATCAAGCATCACCAAACTTACAGCTTGGTTTGCATTAAATGCTGCAAACCCAGATTCTTGAAAATTCCCCTACACTGAAATTTCGATTCATTACGTCTTCAAAAGTGGACATGGGAATCGAAGACAACGTGCATCAGAAGAAAAAGATGATCAAATCAATAAGAAAGACACCAACACCAACACAGGATGACTACCAAGCTATGAACAGATCAGAACAAATTGTCATTCTGCGCTTCAGAACATGACACAACCGCCTCCGCAGCCACATGTATACACAACTGAATATTGGCAATTCAGCCATGTGTACATGTGGACAGGCACCCCAGACTGCGGAGCACGTACTTCAAGATTGCCCCGACTATGATATATTAAGGCAAACCCACTGGCCCAGAGAAACAACACTGGAAGCAAAACTATACGGACCTCTGTATGAACTAGAAAAGGCAGTGACATTTATACAAGAAACAACATTGCAGATATAGACAATATATTTCAAGCAAACGATAGAAGAAGAAGAAGAAGACAACGTGGAGCCAATAAAGTGATAGCAAGAATGTACTCTGTTGCCGCCAATGATCAAGAACGCTTTAACTTGTGTTTGCTTCTTTTGCATGTTGCGGGTTTTTCCTCATTTGATGATCTGCGTACAGTTCATGGTTACTTATGTAACCTTCAAGGAAGCAGCATTTCATCGACATTTATTGTCCTCTGATGAAGAATGGGTTAAGTTTTTTGGACAAAGCTGTGATTTTTCAGATGTCAAATCAGATGCGCCAATCATTTGCTTTAATTTGTGTTTATTGTTCACCAACAAATGCATTCTTGCTTTAGGAAAAAAATTCAAGTTGGACTTGGCTTTAGATTTTCTGAATGATCATCAAAATGAAGCAGCTTTCAACTTGGATTTACATGACATCACTTATGTATTTCAACAGCACGGATTCCATTGCAGTTTATTCCATTTACCCCCAACCAACTGGAAAGTACAACGATACGATTAAATTCAACGCTGTTGAAGAGCAACAAGAAGCTGAGCGTTGCATCATGAGTCTCAATGCTCAACAGATGGCTGCTGTTTTTGAAAGAATAATGCAAGCGATCAATTGTAAGAACAGTCCCGATCGTTGTTTTTCCTGGATGGTTCTGGTAGTTCTGGGAAAAAATACCTATATAACACGTTTATGTGTTTTATTTGAGGTAAAAGAGAAATAGTTCTTCCATTTGCCACAACTGAGATTGCTGCAACTCTGATAAAATGCGGTCGCACTGTTCACAGCGGATCCAAGCTACCAGTTTCAATTTTAGAGACTTCCGTCTCTAATATGAAGCAAACACCTGAGGCCGCTGATGAAATTCGTCAATCGAAGCTCATTATTATTGACGAAGTAACAATGTTACCAAAGAGTGGACTGAGATGCATTGATTTGCTGCTACGCGAGCTTATGCAAAATGACAATCCGTTTAGCGGTAAAGTAGTTGTCATTGGTGGTGATTTTCGCAAAACGCTTCCAGTTGTTTCGCGAGGAAAGCAGACATATATAATCGAAGCATGCATCAAATCAAGTGAGCTGTGGCAACATTTCGCAAAGATCTCATTAGTCTCAAACATGCGAAGTGAAGGAAGAGACGCTTTCAATAAATCGTTGCTTGTAATCGGTGAAGGAGCTTTTCCACAAATCAAAGGTTTGTGGCACAATGTCACTGAGATTCCAGATGATATGATCATTCGCGATGAAAACATTATTGACATTATCTATGGTGAAAATGTATCAGCACTTTCAATGGAAGAACTATCACAACGAATCATTTTGTGCACCAAGAACAACAAGTCTTTCTTAATAGAGATATTATAACAAAACTTCCGAGTGAGCTAAAAATTTGTTACAGTTCCCGTGAAATAGTATCTGAAGATCACTGTGATGTTACGACCTATCCGATGGAGTTTCTTCATTCGCTAAACTTCATCAGGTATGCCTCCTCGTGTATTGACATTAAAAAATAGTGCCATCGTTATGCTTCTCCGCAATTTAAATCCAAAAAAAGGATTATGCAATGGAACTCGATTGATCATTCGAAAATGTCATTCCAATTTCCTAACTGCGGAAGTTTTGTCAGAATCACATAAAGGAGATATTATCAATATTCCGCGAATGCTAGTCGCCAAACATCTCTGCAAAGGCGACAATCTTTAATGCGGCTAATATGACCAAGCCAGCTTGGACTTTCCTGTCTCAGCCGGGTATACAGACTTTGAAGGCCAGCACGTGAAAATACCTCGACATTTGGCACTTTATCTTTCGACGAAAGCCGAGGAGGTGGCGCAGACACGGTAGATGGAAGGTATTGAGCCTTCTTTCTCGCTTAGCATATATTGTTCAGGTCTCACTGCCATATAGAAGTAAGCTGATGATACAGGCGTTAAATATTGCAGCTTTGGTCATCGTTGCGAGTTTGGAGTTTCCCCAAAAGCGTGATGTGAGGCAGGCAAAGGTAGCTGCAGGTTTGTTAATGAGACTAGCAATTTCTGTGGTCAGAGAGAGTTTGTCATTGATGATATACACAAGGTATGTGTGATGCACGTGGTGTTAAGTCAGCCGCCGCGATGCTGTAATCAGCATCGTGACGGCCTCCTTAACCGTCCCAGAGTTCCTCTGGTGCCCAGTTAAAACTGGGTTTGCCCTGCCGGGTTGTGTGCGGTGCATCACACATACCTTTTGTATATCATCAATGACAAACTCTCTCTGACGACAGAAATTGACAGAAATATATACAATATATATATATTGTCACAGTGAGATTAACACAGCTGTGGACTGGCGGTGCTCCGCTGGGGGCGGGTACATAATGCCAGTCGGGTGTGAGAGGTGTTCTCATACACTTAACTTAACAACACGAAACTGCGAGATCAGCAAGTCAGGGGTGAACGCAAGGGGCATTCTGATTGGGCGGTGAAGAAGAGAAAACATAGAGAGCGAGGAGGTTTTGGGTGATGATGGCCGACTTGAATTGTGGAATGCAAGAGGATATTTAGTTGTGAGAATTTAAGGCATTTGGTTATCTGGGATTTTCATGAATGTGTTACACTTCGCTGAATACATATAGTGTTGTAATTTTGTGGTGATAATTATATGAATACATTAGACAGAGTTGGGAACATTGCTAGTGTTGGTTATGACTTGAATGTGTTCCACTCCACCCCTCTCTCTCTCTCGTGTGTAGTATTTTGAGGACTAAGGCATACGTGTATTTTAATACAAATACCCTGTGTCAGGTGGGAGCTCGTATTTGGCTCCTCGTGTTTGATTATCTTTGCACGTCAATGCAGTGCAAGGTCAGAAATCTAATTTAGGTCACATACACTGTAAACCTGTTTTTTCAGTCACATAGTTGTCAGGTACTTTTTTTGAATATTGAGTCACAGGTCACCGATTAGCGATACACAGTGAAGTGGGGTATTTATTATGAACAGTACGCTGTGTCAGAGCTAACAAAATGTCAGGGCGACATTGAGCACTCCTCTGGTTAAGAAAACGACGCCGTTGTCGGCCAACGTCTGCGGTGTGAACCAGGTTGTGGCAGGTTCGTTGACATTCATTTTGTTGTCTGCGGGGCTGAGAAGACGGAGATGTTGCTGCTAGTACAGGTTGGGCGAACAAGTTGATGGCAGCCTTGGTAGCATTCATTTCAGCGTCTGACTAGTCATGACTAGAGGTCGCTGCAGCACCGTTTGAAAGCCAACAGTGGGACAGTGTTGCCACTACACAGTGTTTACTGGCTCAGGAGACGACGTACCTGTGGAAATCAAGTAGTTTAGTCTTCTTGTGGAACTGGGTGCATGCCGAACACTGGAACTGGTGCATTACAGTATCAACATTTTACACGGTCGTTACGGAGGTTGCCAGAAGCTGAACAGTACCAGATTTATGTTACGATCTTTGCCTTATACAAAACACTGCAGTCCATCATCATAAACTGTACTGAACTTTTTCTCACGTAGAAGGCTGTACTACACCTTTGCAAATGGTGGTAACTTTTATGAACTCGTGAGATGTTATTGGAGTGGAGCTGGCAAATCCTCGCCTTGTGCTGACGACGAGCTAGTATACAGTTGTTGTATAACTTTGATGCGTGTAGTCTGACTTTTTGCTTGACATCCCTGTGATATTTCAGTGAAGACAAGGCACTATCTGGTGACAAGCGTTGACTTTGTGCCTTACATGATAGTGCTGGGACCACTCAGGGGTCATCCTAATGAACAATATTTGTAACTTTACGTAACTTTGTAACGTGTCGTTCGTTGTGTGGACCATTGGATCATTAGTGACTAAGGTGCTGTGGATATCAACGTCATCATCAGGAACCCAGACCTTCGGAGATCATCAATTTAATTGATTTATAGTTAATTTTCTTTATGTAGTATTATTATTATATATTATTGGACACTTATTTTTTTTAAGTACCTTTCTACTTTATAATATTATATAATTAATAATCATTCTCCTGTGACCTCTTTTCCATTTGGTTGGTGAGTACGTCATCGAACTGGTGTGGTGTTGCAACATACTACCATTGGTCACTTCATTGTCTATTGTAGGTTTTTGTTGTGTCTTCGTAGAAGTATAATTTTGGTGTTATTTGATTGTTGTGGGGGTTTAGGATTTTCTCTTTTGCATTGCGGAAAGAGATTATGCTAAACTGTTCTTTAGGACTGTTGCTGGGTGCATTGTGTGCTGGAGCACGGGCACATAGAGCTGACCCTATTGGCTGCCCTGCATAATTCACGTTGCACATTTTAGTGTATTAGTGGTGCAGGTCTGGTTTGTTTGCACGGTGTCATATTTGTAATAGTGTCTCTTTGTCATGTTTAATTGGAGCATTCTCTTGTATTCTTCTTAATATCATGTACATACGTTAATTTCCCAAACTCTTGTTTTCATTTGTTAACAGCTACGGTTTGTAATTAGACATCTGCTGCTGTTTGATGGTATCTTTTTTTTTCGTATTCCACCGTACTGTTGTGTTCGTTCGTGTAGTAAGGTCTTCTTGATCATCTTCATTATTGTCATAATTGTTTGTATTTATGTTTGTTTTGGTTTAGTGAAGTGTATCTCAATTTCAATTCCAGTACTGATGGCATAAGAGTAGGTTGTGTATTTTTGCTTGTGTAGACGTAATTTTCTGGTTTGGTTGAGAATCACATGTATGTTTATACCATTAAGTATATTGCTTAAATATTATGTGTGTCATGGGTACAGCAAATTATGCTGTTGAATAACTTCACACCATTATACTGAATACACCTATTTGATTGGTACAGTCAGTAATTCTGACTAGGCATTACATATAATTTTGATCCTTTTTTTAAGTACAATATCTAATAATTTTCCAGTGGGGAATACTGAAGGCATTTTATTTTGTACACTGAGTACTGCTTTAAGAAATTTTAATTTAATTACATTACATTACAATGGCTAGCCTCTTATAAATTGTTGAGGTTGGGAAAGAGCTAGCATTAACAGGCCCTGCTCTACAGGAATGGGCAGAAAAAAAGTGGAAAGAAAAACAGGAAAATGATAGAGTGGAACGGTGTGAGGAGAGAGAATTCCAGAAATTGAAGATTGAAGCTGATAAATTGAAGATTGAAGCTGATAAATTGAAGATAGAAGCTGACAAATTCAATATAGAAGCAGAGAAAGAGATGAAGAAAATTGAAGCTGACTGAGAAATAAATCTGAAGAAGCTAGATAATGAGTCCAGGAAGCAAGATTCAGGTGGGAAAGAATTCTCACGTCCCCATAGACTACGATTACCAAATTTTAATCAAGATTTGGACAGCATGGACGTGTATTTGGAACGTTTTGAAGAAGAAGTTTTGGCTTGGAAGATAAAGAAGGAAGAGTGGCCTGTTCTGCTGGGAAACTTGCTTTCAGGATCTGCGTTAGAAACTGTGTATAGTATCCCTTTAGCCGACAGAGCAAATTATGACATAGTCAAGGAGAGGTTGTTAAGGAAATTTTGTCTAACGGCGGAAGGATATCGGGCTCGTTTCCGAGACGTGAGACCAAGCGTCAATCCAGATTTTGAGGATTTCATTGCGAAAATTACTCAGCTATTAAATCGATGGATCGAGATGGAAGGTATTACTAGAGACTTTGATGGGCTTTTTGACCTTATGTTACGGGACAAAGTATTGTCATCGTGTTCATCTGAGCTTATTGCGTTTTTCCAGGAACGCAAGCCCAAAAACATCGGTATGATGTCAGAATTAGGACACCAATACGTGACCGCGCATCCAGGTAATGTCGTACACAGGGAGAGTATCTCTGAGACTTTCTCAGCGAGTATAGGAACGATTACTAGAAACCTTACAATCAACATAGATCGAAGAGTGCCGATAGATTTGGCCCCAGAAGATTTAATTATGATAGACCCTACTTTCGGGGAGACAGATCTCCTGCACGGTATGACAATTATCGGGACCATAGATCACCGAGGAAGAAATTTAACTATCAATCTGATAGAAATCAATACAGATATACTGGAGACAGACATGATAGATACCCGCGGAATCAGATCCAGATAGATGCGCCAAACGAGCAGGAACAAAGACGATTTCGCAAAAGCTCACCTTACCAAAGAAACAAATCCTTTGAGAAAAAGGAGTCAGACCGAGTAGTCAGACACTCTCCAAACAGTAGTCCGAAAAAGGATAGCAATACTCAGCTACACTGTAGTCTTTGTAAGGGAACAGGACATTTGGCAAAGGTCTGTGCTAATAATTCAGAACGAGCTAATTCGGCTTGCATATTAGAAACCTTTAACAATGAGAATTGCGAAGGGTGTAGACCATTATTTGAACCAGACGGTAAGCCTATGCTTATCTGTGGTCACACTCTGCCTTGTCTCTCTTCTCTTGAAGAAAATGGTCATTTGGAATTGCATCCAGGATTTGTGCAAAAGCAGGCAGTGTCTGTGTTGAGAGACACGGGCTGCACAACTATTGGAGTGCGTAGATCCTGCATTGACGACTCATGCTTGATAGGTAAAACAGCAAAATGCGTCACTTTTTGGGGTAACATTGAGTATTACCCTCTTGCCATTGTTGAGGTGGACACACCCTTCATATCTGGTAGAGTACAGGCCTGTGTACTCGAAGTAGCGATAGCAGATTTGATTGTGGGTAATGTGCAAGGTGTGCAGGAATGTACTCAGATGGACTTCAGGAAATGGAGGGACAATCGTGTGCTTAAGGCAAATGCGGTGATTACGAGGGCGCAGTCAAAGGCAGATGACGCATTAGAAGCGACGCATCATGAAGCTAAGACATCGGAATTGGGCAATGGAAGTCAGGATACACAGGTGTCGGACGTTATCCAGCACCAACGGTCAGACGGATCATTGAGTAAATTTTACAACTTTGCCGAGAGAGGTGATGTAAAGTGCACGAAGTTGGCCAGATATTGGTTCGAGCTCAAGAATAATGTTCTCACTAGGTGTTTCGCTAAGGGAGTGCAAACTCAGCGCCAAGTGGTGGTACCGTGTAGTTTTAGAGCAAAGGTGTTAGAGGTTGCACATGACTCCCCTTTCCCGGGACATATGGGTGTGGATCGAACGCGCCAGAGGGTGCTGTCACAATTCTATTGGCCATTGTTTAGCAAGGACATTAAACTATATTGTAGGTCCTGTAAGATATGCCAACAGATGAGGCATAAAGGCAGAACTCCCAAAGCTCCAGTGCAGGTTACGGACTTGTCAGTACGACCTTTCCAGAAAGTAGCAATTGATATTATAGGCCCCCTCTCGGTCACTTCAGACAGGGGATATCGTTTCCTTTTAACGATGGTAGATTTGTGCACCAGGTGGCCGGAGGCAGTGCCAATGAAGAGTATTACGTCACAAGCAGTCGCAGAGGCTTTGCAGATGTTGTTTTGCAGGTTTGGTTTTCCGGAAGAGATATTATCGGATAGGGGCCGTCAGTTCATTACGAAGGAGATGTCAAAAATCACTGGGCTGTTGGGTATTGCCCAAACATTCACGAGTCCATTTCACCCTCAGTCAAACGGAGTTAGCGAGCGTTTTAACGGTGCATTAAAACACATGCTGGCAAAAGTGACCGCAGAAACTCCGCAAAAATGGGATAGGTTACTCCCAGCGGTCCTGTTTGCCTATAGAGAGGCTCCCCAAGAGAGTACAGGATTTTCCCCTTTCGAATTACTGTATGGGGCAAATCCAAGGAGGTCGATGCACATATTGAAGGATTTATTAACTGGAAAATGTGCAAATAGCACCTCCGTTACGAGTTATGGGTATGTAGTGAGCCTCAGAGAACGTATTGTAAAATCTTGTTTGGTATCACGTGATTGTTTGGCGGGGTCGTTAGCACGGTATCGGAAGTACGCAAATCGGAACTCCAAACTAGTATATCTGGTTCCAGGTGAGGAAGTTTGGCTACTTTTACCAGCTAAAGAGGATCGCTTGAGCATTACATGGCAAGGACCATTCAAGGTGGTTAAAAAAATGACAGATGTCGATTACCTAATTTCTGTCCGAAATAAGGAGAAGGTATTTCATGTGAATATGCTGAGGCCATATGTAGAACGACCTGAGTCATTAAAAGCAGTCACAAGGGCAGCACAGACTGAAGCAACAGTGGCATGTACGGCAGTCATTGATGACACGGGAGATGAAAAAAGGTGAAGGGAATATCCAGTTATCCCTCGTACCCCTGCTTCCTTCGGAGTCATGGAATATGGTGCGAATCGGGGATGACCTAACAGTAGAACAAAAGTCGGAAGTACAGATTATATTAGCGGAGTTTAAGGATGTCCTCACAGATCTGCCAGGACGGACAGACCTGATTTGTCATGATATCACTCTGACATGCGATAAGCCTATTAGGGTAAAACCGTAACCATTGCCCATGCATTTCAAATCGGCTGTCGAGAGAGAAATTGGTGACATGCAACGACTGGGGATCATTTCTCCATCTGATTCACCATATTCTTTTCCTGTGGTTGTGGTTCGCAAGAAGAACGGATCTATTCGTATATGTATTGACTTTCGGAGATTGAACAGCATCACCGTCCTTGACGCTGAACCAATACCTAATCAGGAAGATCTGTTAACACAACTCACCCACGCTACATATTTCAGCAAACTCGATCTGTCTAGAGGATATTGGCAGGTACCCCTCGCGGAGGCTGCGAAACCTCTTACGGCATTTAGCACCCCCAAAGGATTGTTTCAGTTCAATGTCATGTGCTTTGGCTTAGTGAACGCGCCCGCCACATTTGTGAGGATAATGAGAAGATTGTTAGGACATCGATCGGATATTATTACATATATCGACGATATATGTTTGTTTCATGAGTCTTGGGAGGATCACATGAAGGGGTTGTCTTCCCTATTGCAATGTCTAAGGCAGCATAATTTAACGGCACGGCCGAGTAAAGTTTGCATAGGTTTTAAAGAGTTAAGTTTCTTAGGACATACTGTAGGTCATAAGCACATGAAACCGGAAGATGTAACAGTTACAAAGATTTTACAGTTGCAGACACCTAAAACAAAAAAAAAGTGAAAAGTCTAATTGGACTTGTGAATTTTTATCACAAGTTCATCCCTCAGTTCTCTTCCATTGCAGCTACACTTACCTCGCTAACGAGTAAGGGGATGCCAAATAGGGTCGTGTGGACACACGATTGCGAGATAGCTTTATCTAGAATCAAGAGGGTGTTCTCTAGGAAACCCATCTTACTGATGCCAGATTTACGCAAACCCTTTGTTTTGCGGACAGACGCATCTTCTGTAGGAATTGGAGCTGGTTTAATGCAAGACCACCAGAGTACCTTACATCGAGTGATGTATGTGAGTCGGAAGCTGTTGCCGGCTGAGTCTAGGTACTCCACGATTGAAAGGGAGTGCTTGGCAATTGTGTGGGCAGTTTCAAAGTTGTCCCGATATTTGATAGGTGCACATTTTGTAGTACAGACAGACCATCAACCACTCTCATTTTTACAGTCGTCGAAATCGACAAGCTCGAAATTAACTCGTTGGGCTCTCTTACTGCAGCAGTACAAATTTACTGTTTTACCCCCAGAGGGTAAGCTCAATGTTGTAGCTGACACTCTGTCTCGTTTGTAGAATGATTGTTTTTTCTTGGGTTTTTTCCTCCCACACGATGTTTAATTGAGTATGCAAGGTATGGGAGGACAAGAAGGATATGAATGTATACTTGGCTCAAAAGCCGGATGTTGGGTGTGTGAAGTGCGCCCAGCCGCCTTGTTAAAGAAAAAGAGAAAAAAACTTAGTTTTTTTTCCGGGGGGGGGGAGTAGATGTCACAGTGTGATTAACACAGCTGTGGACTGGCGGTGCCCCGCTGGGGGCGGGCACATAATGCCAGTCGGGTGTGAGAGGTGTTCTCATACACTTAACTTAACAACACGAAACTGCGAGATCAGCAGGTCAGGGGTGAACGCAAAGGGCGTTCTGACTGGGCGGTGAAGAAGAGAGAACATAGAGAGCGAGGAGGTTTTAGGTGATGATGGCCGACTTGAATTCTGGAATGCAAGAGGATATTTAGTTGTGAGAATTTAAGGCATTTGGTTATCTGGGATTTTCATGAATGTGTTACACTTTGCTGAATACATATAGTGTTGTAATTTTGTGGTGATAATTATGTGAATACATTAGACAGAGTTGGGAACATTGCTAGTGTTGGTTATGACTTGAATGTGTTCCACTCCACCCCTCTCTCTCTCGTATGTAGTATTTTGAGGACTAAGGCATACGTGTATTTTAATACAAATACCCTGTGTCATATATATATATATATATATATATATATATATATATATATATATATATATATATATATATATATATATATATATATATATATTGTGCGTACGTGCGTACGTATATATTCAAATGTTCCTTACGGTGTCAAATGCACGTGTTGACCTGCATTGCGTTCGTTTTTGTAATCGTTCGAACGCAATGGTCAATAGTGTTTATGACGCAATATTTAACCACAGCTCATGTTGCGCGCACGTGAAAGCAACAAAATTTGGGGTGAACACTATTCACTGACTACGCAACTGAAACCCTATAAAAGGATAACGCTACACACACAAAAATTCAGTTCATTTTCAAGCAGACATTTATGGCGTCTCTATCGATAAATTTAAGGAACATTGCTATTGGCCGTCTGCATGCAGGCGAAAGTCAAAGTCAGGTTGCCAGGCATCTAAACGTGCATCAGAGTACCATCAGTCGACTTTGGCACCGGTTCCAAGCCACTGGCTCAGTTGAAGACCGGCATCGCAGTGGACGACCCAGAGTGACAACAGCAGCGGAGGAAAGCTTTATTCGGCTTCGTCACCTCAGAGACAGGTTTACAACAGCTTCCTCAACTGCCCAGTCATTGCCTGCTGGACGTCATGTGTCTGATCAAACTGTCCGGAATAGACTGCATGACGCTGGACTTTGGGCACAACGACCTCACCGAGGACCTGTCCTTACGCGCCGCCATCGCCAAAATCGACTTCTTTGGGCCAACCAGCATCGACCCTGGGCAGCTGACAATCAATGGAGACGTGTCTGGTTTAGTGACGAATCTTTCTTTTTGTTGCAGCGTCATGACAGACGGCGTTTGGGTCTACCGTAGGCGAAATGAACGTTATGCCCAAAATTGCGTTTATGAAGCTCCGCCGCACGGTCGAAGAGGTGCAATGGTGTGGGGAATGATCAGTTACAACGGAAGGAGTCAATTGGTGCACATTGAAGGAGGCTTGAATGCGCAACGATACGTCAATGAAATTCGTTGACCCCATGTCCTTCCACTTTTGGCTGCCCAAAGGTCTGTCTTTCAACAGGACAACTCCAGACCCCATTGTGCACGGTTGATTACATTCTCACCCTTCCCTGGCTGTCCCTGTCTCCCGACATGAGTCCGATTGAGCACCTGTGGGATGAGATGCATAGACGTGTTTGTCGCCGAGACGTTGGTCCAGCCAATCGTCGTGATCTGTTCCATGCACTCCAGGAAGAGTGGGCAGCCATCCCACAGGCCCACATCAGACGTCTGATCGCATCCATGCCCAGGAGATGCCAGTCGCTGATCTATGCAAGAGGAGGCCACACACCATACTAACGGGAAAGCCCGTACGCCAAAAAACTCTCGTGACCCAGATGCAAAACAACTGTCAATTGATTGGGTGAAGACTAAGGTATTCTTGTGTGCAATTTGAACAATTAACTCATTGAATTAAAAAAGTTATTGAATGTCAAAATTATGGCAATGTGTGTGCCTTTAGTAGCTATGCGTTTCTTTCTTTGAACAGTATATTAGACAGGTGACCCCAGTTGAAAAAATATTCAAGGGAGAAGAGTGGAGTAAGTCAGATGAGAGCTGGATGAACTACCAGCAAGTCATCATCAGCCTTGGTAGAGAATGTAGAACTTAAACCAATGGGAGAGCAGTGCTAGAAATTGATTAGCTTATAAAAGATATTGCTGGTGATGTTGATGCCATAGTGTAGACTGATGGATCTGTAATCTGTGGCAATAAATCGGTGGGGCTACTCTGCTAGAGTAAAGGGCAGAACCGTTGCTGAACATAGCGGGGCTTACATAATAACAACCTCCAGCATGAGAATGGAGGTAGAGGCAGTTACTGCTGCCTTAAGACAGCTGTCTGAGACTTTATTAACAAAGGCAGGTATTGTATCAGACTCACAATCCATGCTTCGAAGGGTCCAAAATGGCTGTCTTCGACATGAATGGAAAATCTCCATAGAAGCATCGAATCTTCAAGAACTGATATGGATCTACTGCCCTGGTCACACCGGGGAACGTGGCAATGACAGAGATGACAGACTAGCTTCAAGAACACCCGTAAAAGGTGCATTGACCATGGAGAAGGAAGAAATACTGAAGACAATTCATGTTCGTCTATTAGAAAATGACACTGAAATCAATGAATCAACAAGGCTAAGACTGCTGGAATTTGGCATCAAATGTAAGACCAGCAGGGATGGACATATGAGAGGACGCATCCACGGTGTATACAACCAGTGCGCAAAAGGAAAAATTAGCATTCATACCGACATTTGCTGAGGGAGACTGAGCACCTATAGGTTTGCCCAGAGTGCAATGACGTCGATTCTGATTAACATTAACATTAACTTGAACAAAACTTTTCTGTAGAAGCGCTTTTGTTCTATTTATAATTTCCACAGTGCCAAAACTCCAAAAAATATCTGGCATGTATTTGTTTCCGAACTGGACAAAAAAACTGAAGGCTGTATTAAAATGGTTTTTACCTGAAAGTGTCGAAAAGACTGTTTAAATTGCTTGCAACAATGATGTGAACATCAAAGACTGAGTTTCCATCCTAAAGGATAACAATTCATAACTACAGACAGAAAGACATGAAACAAATAGAAACAAATACAATAACAGAATTCGGTCATGTCGACTTTGTTCCTGCACAGACGCAATATGTGGCTTTTGTATCACCTGAAGGTAAACATAATGAAGATGGTGTTTCTATAGGGTAGATCAAAAAAGGTTTTATCGATTGTTTTCTCACGCTGAGACCTAAACTTATATTTAACGATATTTTTTTTTTTTTTTTTTTTTCGTACGCCCGCTAATACTCGAGGCGAAATCTCAGGTTATTATTTATGTCTAACCTGACATTGATTTTACGTGAGTATCCCTTTATTTCTTGTACAGAGACAGGTGTCCCTCGCCATTCAGGCAAATACTCGCCGATTTCGGAGGTACCCATTGCAGCTGGGTCGGCTCAGGAGCCGCCAGTCCCTGGTCGACGACACTCCTTCAAATGTTCTCGCCAGGTCTCGAGTTAATCCAGTCCAAATCCCGGTCGACGAAAAATCCTCAAATGCCGTCGCCCGGGTTTGATCCTGTATCACCCGGTCGCCAGAGCGGTGTTGTAACCACTACGCTAGCGCGGCTCCCTATATATACACGATATATTTACCAGTCTTTTGAACTACTGCTGTCGTCTACACGTGTTGTTCGTGCGGTTTCCTGGTGAGAAATGGACATAAAAGGATTAGTGCGTTCTCGGCCATGTCCACAGAGGTATAACGATATGAGGTTAGTGTGGCGTTTATTTCTACAGCTGCAGAAGGTGACACACACGCTACGTGACCTACTGGTGTGAATTAAAATGTGTCCGATAAGTACGGGACCTACTAACGTGAACTAAAATGTGTCAAATAAGTTACGGGACCAACTGATGTGAACTAAAATGTGTTATAAGTTACGGGACCTTCTGATGTGACCTCAAAGGTGTCAATAAGTTACAGGGCCTTCTGATGTGAACCAAAAGGTGTCAAATAATTTATGCAACCTACTGATGTGGACTGAATATGTCAAATAAGTCTGGAACATGTTGATGTGAACTAAAAGGTGTCAAATAAGCTACGGGACCTACTGATGTGAACTGAAGGTGTCAAATAAGCTAGAAAATCTACTGATGTCTAAAGGTGTCAAATATTTTAAACAATATTTTGGAGTTTTGCCTTGTTTTAGCGAAGTGCACCCATTCAACTTAGACACACGGTAGGGTGCATTTCCAAATATAAAAGACCTGGTGATCTGAATATAGCAGGTGTGAAATAAGCTACGGGACCTACTGATGCGAGCTAAAAGGAGTCCAATAAGCTACGGAACCTACTGATGCGAGCTAAAAGGTGTCAAATTAGCTACCGGACCTATTGATGTGAACTAAAGTTATGCAAAAAGTACATGATCTACTGATATGAACTAAAAGTTGTCAAATAAGCTACTGGACTTACTCATGGGAACTGAAGGTGTCAAATAAGCTAGATAATCTACTGATGTTTAAAGGTGTCAAATATTTAAAACTGTTTTTTTTTAGTTTTGCCTTGTTTTAGCGAAGAGCGCCCCGTTCAACTTAGACATACGGTCTGTCGGTTATATTAGGGTGCATTTCCAAATATAAAAGACCTTGTGATCTGAATATAGTAGGTGTTAAATAAGCTACGAAACCTACTGATGGGAGCTAAAAGGTGTCAAATAAGCTACGGGACCTACTGATGCGAGCTAAAGGTGTCAAATAAGCTACTGGACCTACTGATGCAAGCTAAAAATTGTCAAATAAGCTATGGGACCTACTGATGCGAGCTAAAGGCGCCAAATAAGCTACGGGACCTACTGATGCGAGCTAAAAGGTGTCAAATTAGCTACCTTACCTACTGATGTGAACTAAAGGTATGACATAAGTACAGGACCTTCTGATATGAACTAAAAGGTGTCAAATAAGCAACATGGCACACTGATATCAACTTGAAGGTGTCAAATAAGCTAATTGACTTATTGATGTAAACTAAAAGGTGCCAAATATGCAGCGTGACCTTCTGATAAATTAAAAGGTGTCATATAAGCCACGGGACTTACTGATATCAACTTAAAAGTAGCAGATAAGATATGTGACCTACTGATGTGAGCTGATATGTGTCGGAAAAGCTATGATTGTGACCTAAAAATTGTTAAACAAGCTACTGAATGATCCAGAAGATGTCAAAGATGTACTAAACACATCACTTGATCTAAAAGGTGCATAATAACCCACAGAACCTCCCACCTTCGCAGTCAATATTCCAATGTTGAATTTTTAAACGTGCATCAAAGCGAGCAAAAGAGCAGAAGTGTTAACAAATAATGCATGTGTCAATCGTTCTGGATCTATTGTGACTTCGTCGTTTGCATAATGAATTACTAATGTTATTATTTGTTCTTGTGTTTCACTGTAGACGGTTCATACTTTGCTTCTTGCACAAAGCTAGTAAGTAAAGCGGCAATATATACAAGATAAGGACTGTCGGAGGAATGTAAACAAGGTACCTTGGAATAGCAGAAATAGCGTCCAATCAGATTCGCGCATTTTGTGCAAGCTCGCAAATGTTCCAGCGTTACCCCATGTTACTTTTATTGGTCTATAACTGCCCAGGGTGTCAGGGAGGATGTGTGCATTTTCAATGTGGTTTATTAATTGTCTCGCCACTATCATCTCAAGAAATTTGCCTTAGACATTCTGCAATGTGATGATTCGATAGCTGCCAAGCAGTGTGGGGTCTGTACTAGGTTTAGGAAGTAGCCGTAGGTAACTATGTAGCCAGTCTTCCAGCACCTCAGCATTCTGTATACTGGTGTTGAAATCCATCACTACATGCATAATGCCTCTGTCATCAAGCTCTTTGATGTGTTGATACTGTACACCATCAGGACCCGGAGCAGTGTTTCTACTTGTTTTTAACGTATACATAACGTCTTCGTCAGATATGAGGTAGAAATATATCTGGCCTCTGAATCCATTTTCCAGCACGCCATTCTTAATCTCTTGACGGGCAGCTTTATCACCTTTATCCGTCTGAGTGATATACCCACTGAGTAATGCACGTCCTTTATCTTCATCGGTCTACAGACTTATTCCCGCGGAGCTCAGAATATTAGGTATGGGTTGGCTTATATTGCTCATATTCATTCGTCGATGTAAGGACCAGAATTTCTGTAAGGTCTTTTCCGTGCCCACCTGTGTCATGAAGGCCTTCCACATATTGTTCTTGGCATCAAGCCCTCCGTTATTCATTGTACTTCTCTTTCATGCTTTCCTCCATTCTTTCGTCGCTCTTTCATTTTCTATCTTTGCTTTTTCTACATCCTCAATCCACCCGGGTGGTTGGGTGAAATATGTCTAGCTGTCTTTTTCCTGGCATTTTGACGCAATATACGTAGAGGGCTATTACAGTCATGTGAACCTGCAGGGTACTTAATGTGTGTTTATGACACTTGTTTCTTGTTAGCCTTCCTTTTGCAATAAATAAATAACTATGGATTGAACCAGCAGAAACACTCGAAAAACGTACGACGTAACGGCCAGACAACTTCATAATGGCTAATACAAAAGTGAGCTCCCGCCCCAATTAAAAAAAGAGGACAGAGATAACAGCCCAGTGGTCAAAATGTTATAAAAGTTTGCACAATATACCCCACTTACAACGGAGAGATCACACCTCTTGTCAGGTTGCGACGTGATTTCGAATCTCGGAAATAAACATAACCAGCTGCAGAGATAAAGTAGTTAAGGGAAGGCATCCAATTTTTTTCGAAGGGAAAAAACTTAACTATTTAAAATCTATAATACTAATTAACATATTTTCATTACTTATTTAATTTTATCAATTCATTATATAAAGTTATTTAAGACATAAAAGATTCATCTATTTTTATTAGTTCATTTTTTAAATTGTTAAAATGTTCTTCTTTTTTCCATGTTTAGAGTAAACAAACTTTTAATAACATGGAGTTTATGCACATGCTAAAATAGCGATAACTTATATGGTCTTTCACTTTCAATGATAATCTACACAACCTATACATCAGAACACTAACATGTTTCATCGGCGCCCGAAAGCGCACTTCGATAATCCTTTAAATACATTTCTTTCTTGGTCGTTCCTCCTCTACCCTGGGGCTGGAGTGGCCAAGATGTAAAGGGTTCATCTCTCAGTCTAAATGTACCGGGTTCGGTTCCCGGTACAGGGAATGGTTTTGATGGAATATTTTCATAACCACTGGGAACTAATCATGTCATACCACCCCTGATCCCCTGCGTAGTGAGATCACATACCTAGCCTTCACGGATAAGGGTGAAAAAATAGGAGGTCCCGTCTGCAAGTTGCGCCCTTTAAAAATTCTTCGGCAGTTGAAAATTGCAAAGAGTAGTCCATACGGCCACTGAACTGGCACATTTTCATTGGGATCCTCGTGGTGCTTTAGAATTTGTGCGCTGTGCTGAGATCCTCCTTGTGGGATATATGGGATGAGAACGGAGCACTGATAGAGTTGACCGTGTGCATTGAAAATGGTCCTTGAAACAAAACAAACAAACCTCTTCTACCTTGGGGTGTAGAATTTGTCACAGGACGGATTGGGACTACCTCTTCTCCATTGTCACAGAGAGTTTTATAATCAATAAATTTTCTATACATCCTTCCTTTCTTCCACCCGTGTCCTCTATTTATTATCACTCTTTACCTTTTTCCTGTATTTTTCGCATTCGTTCGTTTGCGAAAAATATTTTCTTTCCCATTCTCACTTTATCGTTTTTCTTTCTCATACTGACTAGTAACCTTATTACGTAGATGTCAGTCGCTGCAGTCTGACGAGAGGTGCGATTATGTTTCATACTCAGACATAGGAGCAGACAGTTGTCTACATTTTCAGCTGTCACGTCAGCGTAAGGTGTGGAAACTGCTATCTCCAGCGCTCAAAAAGCCGACAGTTATCTAGAAATTCCATCTGACACGGAGCTCTTGGTTGAGATTTCTCTTCGAAGTGTGAGAACTGCCTCTGCATTGGCGACGGGTTGTCTGATATTCGCATCTGACACGCGCGCTCTCGGTCAGTTTGTTAACGTAGGTGTGAAGACGCACTGGTGGCAGTTACGGCATGCGTCTAAGTTAACGTAGGTGTTAGGAAAGGGGAGAGATCGGGTTTTGGAAATAGCGATCAACCTTTGTCTGGTTTAAGATATTAACCAGAGTTTTGAAACTAGATTTTCATTCTTACTCCTAAAATCACAGTAGACAGGTTGTTCGTGAATAGAATAAGCTGTAAAGCGAAACTCTTAGTTTGTTCGGAATTTGCCGATCTTCTAGACTTCATATATATATATATATATATATATATATATATATATATATATATATATATATATATATATATATATATATATATATATATATATATATATATATATATATATATATATATATATATATATATATATATATATATATATATATATATATATATATATATATATATATATATATATATATATATATATATATATATATATATATATATATATATATATATATATATATATATATATATATATATATATATATATATATATATATATATCAGCGTATAATTCTAAGTGTGCAATCACCTGTAGTTCTGTGTTGAGTGAATAGTGGGGTTACCCAACTTTGCCAGCGTTAAGTACTGATGAGTGATATCTGTGAAGAACTAAAACATTTTCCTTAAAAGCCTTGGTGCATAATCTTTACAAGTACTTTAAAGGTTAAATGAAGTAACCGGCCTATCGCGCCATATTTAACTCTTCCTGAGAAACAACTCAAGTACATTTTTAGCCTGGGTGGCAAGTAACATATTAACGTCAGTAACATTCCGACGGAGTTTTGACTAGTGGTGTGGTGACCAAATAAAGTCCTAACCGGAAAAAAAGACACCGATCTGACATTCCTCATTTTCTAGAAACCTAAGCTATTGACACTGTGCTTGCTACTAACGTTCGTGCCTGGACAATTTTAATGTGACTTAAACAGACATTCGAAAAATAAGCACTCCCAAGGAATCGTTCCCCGAAGCCGAGAATTCAACCCGTCTTTTTGGAACTGGGGATTTCTTGGTCAAGGCTGCCATTGACGATTCTGTATGTAAATGTCCTGAAAAATTGTGTTTTCCAGAAGTGGCTACCAAAGCTGTGAGTATGAACAAATGCACAGGATCACGGCTGAATGAATAGAGTGAATGCAGGACTGAGTGATTTCTTTATTGTTGTAATTTGGCACCCATTTGGCTGTCTTAACTTTCTTTATGCAAGTATTGCTAACTATATTTTTCCTTAGAATAGACCAGAGATATCAAATCTGTCTATACCTGAAAAGGGGGGGGGGGGAATATCAGACCAAATCATATGTATCCGTGACTCTTTGGGGCTATCATCTTTCTCCTAACGGGACTGTGGGCTAAACATCGAGGGAAGATCATACCAGTGGGTCTATATTTTTTTTGTAGCAATTCATGGACTTGATGTTTATATATATGTATTTGATGTAATTTTGGATGTTGTGGTGGTGGAAGTTTATATTGATAAATAAACTGAACTTAAACTTAATCAGCGTGTTGGTCAGCTCGTTCTAAAATATCTATAATCACTGTTATAGTTTTCCCACGTCTGTGGTCTAACTGTCGTCACTTGTGTGTGTGCGCGTGAATGGTATGTTCATATATATTAATATATGTTGTCACTAGAGTGTCTGACTCCTCTTAATCTGTTGTAGAAGATAGGGTGAGAAAGAGAGAAGATTCTCGAGTTCTCAGGGACAGCATCTATTGATTCTACCATCTCACTCGTGGAAATCTATTTCTACTATCATCTCTCACTGTGGCTATCACTCATTCTAAACTATTCAGAAGGGAACAACCCAAGTCTTAATCCCCCTATCAAAAATCTACACAGAATGGGTCTCGTCTCTCGGGATTTTGAACTTAATTTTCTGTATTCTGAGATAGAGCAAGAGTGTGTTGTCTTGTGAGTTTTATATCTTTTAAAATAATTTATCCCCTAGACATATCGATCTGTTTATGGGCGTGCTGACCACACAATTAATAATTGGTTTTTCCATAGCATTTTTGAGCATATATATATTTGAGTTACAGGTTGTTTTTGTCGGAATATATGTTAATATTGATTTTGTAATACTAAACGCTGGTAAAGGTGTGAGTGTATAACATTCACAGGGTTCTGAAGAAGTAGGTGTTTGAGCTAAGCTAAGGAGTGCGTTTCGGACTATCTCGTCCAGATTAATTGCCTCCCTTACCCCAACTGTCTTCAGGGGTAATCTTATAGTGGAAAAAGAAAAAATTAATGGTTTTTTTGGGTCTCTTTAAATTTTTGCAATAATTATTTTGTTTCCACTGTAGCAACCTATTTTTTAGTGAGTAATCTTAACTACCATTTAGTTGGTGTAGTCATCTGCATTATGTGCTTTATTGCCGATTAATAGCAGCTATAGTTAGATACTATATTTTTGGAGGAGTGTCACGGGACGCGAGTAAATTCTGCATTTTAAATTCAAAAGACCCTATCGCCGATATTTTGTCGATAAATTTCTCAAGGTATGAGGAAGCATTCAATGGTGAATACCCATTGTTCACAATAGACACCGTTTTCAACAGTCATGGGAAATCCACCAATTTTACAGGGTATGTTTACATAACTATAGACAGAGCTCTGAGTAATCCCTGTAGAAAGCCACAAATGTCGCATAGAATGTTTTCACAACAAGGAGACATGACATCAATAGACCATCACCGGACGTCGCGGGTGTGTTTACTCAAGGCCAGTAATCTACAAATATTAGCTCGGCTTGTAACAGAACATAAAGGTGGTCAGTCAGACTTCACGGATAATATTGAAGTAACGGAGACACAAAGTCGGGGCGAAAATCAATATGAAAGAATAATTAACAACATGAAAGGAGAATAGAATACAAAGACGATAACAACACTGCACATGCCCAAAAGACGAACGCAGACATATTGTCTCGGATAAGCAAAATATGAGAGTGACCAGAGCAAAACATTACAGAAATTTTACACAGTAATGAGGACTGAATGTCTGACGAAAGGAAAACAAACGAAATTTCACATGACACAGGAAGCGACCCGAAAAACTGCCATAGGCGATTCAGACGAGATATAACCCAACTAAATTTGTCGCTCGGTATTGCAAGAGACTGCATTCCGCCAACCTACTTGGGTTCTAGATTTCACGAGGAAGATTTCAGGACGTGTGTCAGTGAAATTCTTTATATGGACACCAAGGTTAGTGTAATATAGTTTGTACCTTATCATTATTATATCTTAAATTCAGTCAGATAATATATACATATTTTCCATAAATATAACGCTGTAAATACTAGTCACGTTTATTATAATATTATATTTCATACTCATAAGTACAGGTTGCAATAAACACCATGCAGAGAATTATTATATTTATAAGATTGCACAGTTTACAGTAACTATAACGAAGTAAATACAAGACACTTTTACTTTGCCTCTTAGATTACCTGTTAACCGTGCAGTAAACACCGCGCAGCCATTCCTTATAGTGATAAGATTTTACATAAAAGATACACGACAGGCGTAACATAGTTTACGGGGTACTTACAAAGGGTTTGTTTTTTTTATCCATCACAGTGGTAGAGACAGGGACCATTTGAGATAACTCAGCCTTAGTCTTACTACCGGGTTGGCGTTAATCACGGGACAAGTGCTTTAGAGTAGGGCCGACCAGAGATACTGCGACGATATGCATCTTACATGTAATTAACGGCAACGAACCTACAAATACTCAACGGGGGTTTTAGAAAGGAATTTGCCAAACGGTGAAGGAGCTTTCTGTCATCGACCACCCTCACAGAAAAGTAAGCAGAAAATACCCAGAAGGATTGCTGCATTACTAAGAGCTGTCCACGTGAATTTTATGATCAGAAGTTGCAGAAGCAAACGGACGATTTTTACAACAAGTGCCTTTGAGAAATCTTGATTAGAAGTGGAAAGAACAGACGGACGATCTTGTAACCCCAGTGCCTACAAAATTTATCGAGATCCTAAATTACCTGCAGTAATGGACAGATTCTCCCCGTAAAACTGATGCGCAAACAAATTCATTCTATAACATAGTTCCACTATCATCACTACATGAGCAATTTATCAGCACAACCAAAGAACCTCTGCATATCAGACGAAGTCTCCACCGCTTACCATTGCTTCAACACAACCTATGAATAAGCCACCGCAGCCGCTCGTGGCATTGTCAACATTAGCATTGTGAAGAACAAAAGACCAGGCTACCGACACCTGACGAAAGTAAGGGGACCGTCCAGTGTTATTGAATGCAGACAAGGACTTGTCCATTGTATACAAATACCCAGGGTTTTATTGACAGTCAGCAAGAGGCCAAGAACAAGATATCCTTTTTCTTTAGTATTTAGGACTCGCTTACATTCACCATCATCATTACATACATAGTAGAGACTTAAGATTCATTGGTGTATTTTGCTTTAACTATTATCTCCTTTTACATGTATAGTTAATGTCAGTTTTAATTGCATTTGTATTAGTGTAATTGAATGTTGTTATATGTCAGTAATTCAATAAATGTTGTAGTTAAGTTTGCTTTACCAACACACGTTATTACATATATAGAGAAGGAAAGAAAGTGTGCGAAAGAAACATACTGTTCTTCCTTTCTTCCTCTTCTGTTCACTCAGTGTAATAGGGGAAATGGGGGCTCGTTAGCATTATAATATAGAGAGGGGGATAGAGTGGTAGGAGTTATAGTGTCACGAGATCCAGAATCACTGGGACTGTCTGCGGGGAATTTATCCCAGAGTCTTACATTCGCCTTCTTCACTCCTGCTGCCTATTTCCAACCGGTTGCCAGGCAAATCTGAGCCATTGACAAAGCCGGCACCACACAGATAACTCTCTTTGGTTACCCTTCGGGATAACCCTGTGACATAAGTGGAGGCTGCAGTCCGAGATATACCTTGGGACTTGCCCTAGACTAAAATATGAAATAATTCTTTTTTGAAATTTTTTATAAACCTATTCACTGTCTTCTATACTGTTCCTTATTCTACTTAGGTAGAGGGAAAGAATACAGATTAGAATATTAGATAACTAGATATTCATATTAAATTAGATTAGATATTCACATTATATTAAATAAGACATTGACATATGTTAGAATATTATACAATTTTATTTTATTTTATTTACACTTTATTACTGCATTTAGTTACCAATATTGATTTGTTGTTATCATTATACGTGTAGTACCACGTGGGTCTCTAACAATAGTGTTACCGCTTTATTTGCTCTGTTTAGCAGTAACTTCTTCTGTATTGGGTATCACACCCTCAATGACTGGAAACTACCACTGTAACAACTTTACTGGGAACCACCACTGATACCGCTACTTGGATAAAATGATTCTGCTAATTAGATAATGCCTATATGTTAATGATATTGTGTGGTCCAGTGATAAAGACGCAATGTGCGTTCTGATTATAGACCACGCCCACCCAGGGCTATTTATAAATATGTTACTACTGTCACTGTGCCTGGAATGTTCAAAGTAAGTGTGTACTGATACATTCATCCATCACAGTAACACATATAGGATTCATGGATCGTTGAACGATTGGTAACGTTTAAAGCACAGTTTATTTACGTTACAACACAGACGACGACACAGACGAAATACAGCATATAGTACATAGCATCGAGCCAATAAACTCATAAAGCTCCAACACTCCACAGAGCTCAATTACAGCGCCTAGTGGCGCACACCTCATATAAATGCACTTCAACTAGGTTCCTTAAAGGACTGCGTTCACCGCAGTTATAAATACGGCCTCATACATATGGCCTCATCCAGAAAGACTGCTCACATCGCAGTACTATTAAATTCATCAAAATACTGGCCTTCGCATGCTTTCTCCATAGAGCTCAATTATAGCATAATGGTGCACTTCTCATAGAAGATGACCATAATGATTTTTCCTCAAAAAAGACTATATCTCCCCTTCTCAACAAAGGCTGCTCCACGGCAGTTGAATAATCATCATCAGCGCTATTTCTTCTTAGAGCTCAATTATAGCATAGTGGTGCACTTCTTATAGACGATGCACATCCACAATATTCCTCAAAGGACTGCGTACACAGCAGTCTGCAGTAATATAGCCTGCACAATATATGGCCTCTTAATCTCCTTTACAAAAATGTCTATGGCCTACAAATTAATGTCTTTAAATCTCAGACTCTCCATAGCGCCTAATTGTAGACTAGTGGTGCACTTCTCATAGAACGTGCACAATAACAATATCTCTCGAACGACTGCATCCACCACTGTTATAGATATATAAATATCAAAGTACGTCTACCTTCACATAAAGCTGCTCCACGGCAGTATAATAATCTAACACATGAAAGAATATTCAATACAGGAAAGAATATTCAATACAGGAAAGAAAGTTCAATACAGGCCTGTTCAAAAGTCTCCACCGAGACACACATTGTGAAAAACACTCTAGAGAAAACACCCAGGGTTGACAACCAAAGTCAAACGCCTAGAACACACTCTAAACACTGAGCTTGACCGCATCGGTCCACACCCAGAAACAGACTGCCCCGGGAAACACATTTCCCGCCCAGTCACGAGACTTCGCTGTTCAACACATATAAGCAAGTGTACAATAAAACAAATTATACACAATAATCTGCTAATTTCACTAAATAATCAGTTTCAAACAAAGTTAAGCATGTTCACTGTAGACCAAGCAGTATACAATAAATAGAAAGAAACAGACAAGATCAAGCAAAAGAAGCATGATCAACACTGAAAATCAGCAATGAAATCAATATAGGAAGAAATCAATAAAACCATATAATAACAATCAAGTAAATCAATTCCTTACATCAAACTAGATACAACCGACATAAATAACTACCTCATACCAAGCCATATAATCAACGTAACAATCCTAAGGAAGGAAGTATAAGAAGTATAAGAAGTAAACGATATGCAAATAGAATTAAGTGACATCTAGATGAAACATAGAAGCATAACCAAAGTATAAACTGCTTCAAAAGAAATGAAGTGAAACGAAGAATCATCCAAAAAGAAAGAAAAAACTTCAAGAAATGAATGTATGGAATAAGGTAGTAATACATCCCAATAACTAGCTAAACAAACAATGTATTGTAAAACAAATACAATCATGACAGAAGATCATAGAACAGAAAAAGTTAGTTGCTTATCCTTTACAGGACGTGGCAATCAACCCCAGCTTTTATTGGCTGTTTGTGATTTTTCTAGGCAATTTTTTCATTCAGTAGTTTGCCATTGCTTTCAGAAAGACAAAGTTAATATATATACCAAACCCGAACGAAGGATATAACTACATAATGCATAATAAATAATTGAACCAAATTACAAAACTTATTCATAACTAAAATGAATTATCACAGGCATCACACAAAAAAGTGCGATATGTAAAAACAAAAACTATCACAATCTCAAAAAAAAAAATTACTATTTTTTTTTTTAAATCTGGAAACATCAACATATATATTACAAAAAAAGTTTCTTAAAGCTAAGTTAAATAAAAATAGTATTTAATTTAACCAAGTTCCAACCTATAATTAATAAATCAAATGTGAAATGAGCTTTAACAAAATGTGAGACATATAAAAAATTTTCCCATCTCTAAGTAGACACGAATGAGCACCTATAAAAACCACACTATTAACATCATACCAACTTGCAAATATAAACATAACATTATTTCTCATGAACAAGGGTTTAAGCCAGACTACTACATTCTTCAAACAAAAAATAGTATCTGCTATCTCTAACAATTCTACATATATAGTTTAGTTCCAAAATAACATTTCACAACACAACAATTACTTCATATAACCTCTGTATATGGTAATATTTTCATTAACCATGGAATCAGATACGAGAAAAAACTAATTTAGTAAATAAAAAAACTCTCTGAAAGCGGCTAAATCATATTCATAACTAATGAGTTTGTGCTTAGGGCTGGCAATCTCATCATGTATAAAACTATCCTAACAATTACTGCTTCAAAACCATATCAATGTTTTGATGTATCAACTATTATAGCTTCAAACTTCACAACAGGTCATATATTGTCAAACATAATATGGTCTAAGTGGAATAGTCTTCTGACTAATGTATGTAAATACCAAAAATCCATAATTTCATCAACAACAAAAAATAACAATCAAAGACAAGTCACTACAAAACGATATGTTACAATTCATCGCAATGATAATACGTACAATGTTTAACTTGGTGTTAAAATAGTGTATAAATATAAACATACTCAATATCCAATACAACATCATACAATGCACCACCTATACAATAGAATAATTCATTATCCTAAAAAAATTAAGTATAAGAAACACTGTAGCAATCTTGAACCAACTCCTAAAGAGAAAAAAAAAATAAATAGGGTAGAACTCCGGCTTCCTCGATGGTATCTTATAAACCGCACAGGGTGACGTCATATAACACGGGGTCAACATGCTGGCTGGGTTGCGCTTGATTAGACACACGGTCGTAAGGTGACAAACATTTCTCTCACAGCTAATGAAAAACAGGCACGCTGACCTTTATCGCATAGCACCTACTGTTGAAAAATACAAATGAAAATCTCCACTTTAATCAACGGTAAGATTATAAGAACTCCGCCAATGCCGGTCCCAAGCCCGGATGAAAAAGGAGGAGGGCGGCCTGCATGGAGGCCGTAAGGAGGCAGCCCCTCCACCATGCAAAGGCACAACAGGCCAATCACCTGTTTGCTTTAAATCACGATTACTAGCAACACAAGAGAGAAAACTGGACTGATTCTAAAGGCGACGAACTGGAACGGACTACGGACTACGACTTATGGAACTTGGAACACAAGAAGTATAAATGGGAAGGAAGAGGAGCTGGTGGAAGAGATGAGGAAACCAAAACTAGAAATCCTGGCTATAACGGAAACAAAGAAAAAAGGACAAGGAGTCATGGATCTCGATGGCAACACGCTGCTCTACAGTGGTGTACCCATGTCTGAAAGAGCTAAAGGGAGCGTGGGTTGCATTGTGGCCCAAAATCAAAAAGATAGTATCAAGGGATGGAACTTTGTCTCGGAGCGCATTATGGTTGTTAAACTAAAAGAAGGAGAAACCATAGTCAACCTGGTCATAGTGTATGGGCCAAATAAGGATGAGAGAGCAGAGGTCAGGGAGGAATTCTTCGAGCTGCTTCAAAGGACAGTGGATGACTGCCTAGATGAAGTTATCCTGCTCGGAGATTTTAATGCCAGAGTTGGAAATGACCATGCTAGATGGGGTGGAGTTATCGGAAGATATGGAGAAGATACTCTCAATGACAATGGAAAGCGACTCCTTAGATTCTGCAGTGAGCAGAATCTGATCATTACAAACACAAAGTTCCCCCATAAGCGCATACATGCATACACTAGATGTGAACCAACAAAGAATGAGAAGTCAGTGATCGACTATGCCATTGTTCGGAGAAGCTCAATCAAATATGTCCGAGATGCTAGAGTCTGGAGGGGGGCCAGAGATTGGAAGTGATCACTACCTGCTAACAATCAAAAGAACAACTAAAAGAGTTGCTCAGCCTAGGAACTGTCCAACATCACGCAAGAAACCAAGTAAACGAGCAGGAGAAATGAGCATTAGGACCTACAAGCTGAGAGAGCCAGAAATTAAGACCAGATATCAGGGGCTTATTGCTGCAGCGGTGAGCAACACAGAAGAACGACCTGATGACTTGGAAACCCTCTGGAATAAATTCAAGGATATCATAAAGACAGCTGCTGCAGAAGCATGCGGTGAAGTCCGACTTGGGAACAAGAGAAAGAGGACACCTTGGTGGACAGAGGAAGTCAAAGACAAAATAAGAGAGAAGAAAATGGCATGGAAACAATACTTAGGAGCTAAAAACACAACAGGACAAATGGAAAAATATAGAGAATATGTGACACTCAGAACAGAAGCAAAGAACAAAGTGCTAGCAGCAAAACAGAAGTCCTGGGAAGAATTTGGAGAAAAGCTAGAAAAAGATGCACAAGAAAACCAGAAATTGTTCTATAAGACCCTAAAGAACATGAGGAAGGAAAAACAATGCCCTCTCAAATTTATAAAGGACAAGCAAGGCAAATTGCTTACTGCCCCGAAGGAAGTAATGGGAAGATGGAAAGAATATTTCTCAGAACTCCTGGATGGTGAGCATGGTGAAGCATCAGAAATGATAAACACTAGCACAGAAGAGAAAACCAATGATGGTGAAGATGACATAAAGATGGAAGAACTGAAGGCAGCACTGGAGAAAATCAAGATGGGCAAAGCAGCAGGGCATGATGGTATAACACCGGAAATGGTTAAGTTCATGGGAGCATCAGGTGACCTATTACTCTTAAGGGTTTTACAGGCAGCGTGGTACAACAAGACCATACCAAAGGATTGGGAGATTGCCATCATAACACCAATTTTCAAAAAGGGTGACAATCGACAGTGTGGAAACCATAGAGGCATATCCCTTCTCAGTGTCCCTGGTAAAATCTACTCTAGAATCCTAGAGCAGAGACTCCGACGCCTAGCTGAGCCACAATTGGATGAGGTCCAGTGCGGATTCCGAGCAAACCGAAGTACTCAAGACCTAATCTTCACACTCAGACAGCTGAGTGAAAAGGCCCTTGAGTATAAGAGTGAGATGCATCTTTGTTTCATAGATCTGGAAAAGGCGTTTGACAGGGTCCCCTGGAGCAAACTTTGGGACTGTTTGGCAAGGAAGAATATTCCAGCACCTCTGATTCATGCTATACAGAGCTTCTACAAGTCTTGCAGAAATTATGTGAGGACAGCAAACCATAAGTCGGAAGAGTTCAGGACCACCACTGGTGTAAGACAAGGTGATATCCTATCACCTTACCTCTTCATACTCCTTATGGATGATGTCATCAAGGCATGTAAGGAGAGAACAAGAAAGTATTCAGTGGGGTACTGGAAGATGAGACAGGTCTATATTTCGGAGCTGGCATTTGCTGATGATGTTGCCCTGATTGCTAAATCAGAGGCACATCTCCAATCCAACCTGCAAGTCTGGAAGGAAGAGCTGGAGAAGAGAGGGATGGTCATAAGCAGCTCTAAAATAAAATCCATGATGATATCACGAGAAGAAAGAAAACATCAGATTAAGCTGGGAGAACAGGTCCTGGAGCAGGTCGACCACTTTAAATACCTCGGAGCTATTATAGACCGAAAGGGAGGCATCAAAGAAGAGTTGGCCACTCGAAAAGCAGCAGCTGGGAGACTTTTTCAGGCCATAAATCGAGGATTCCTCAGCAAGAGAGAGGTAGGTAAGAAAACAAAGATGGCTGTATACCGCTCCACCTATGTCCCAGTCTTGACATACGGATGCGAGTCATGGGCAATGACTGCAACCCATAAAAGCCAGATCCAAACCTCAGAAATTAGGTATCTGAGGAAGGTGGTTGAAGTAACAAGAAGAGACATGGTACGCAACCAGACGATACGTCAAGGCCTTAAATCCTACCCCCTGCAGACCCAAGTAGAACAGTCCCAATTAAGATGGTTTGGCCATGTCTGCAGAATGGGAGAAGATCGGATACCACGACAAGCATGGAAAACAAAGAGCCAAGGATCCAGACCCCGAGGACGACCCAGAGTCCGCTGGGAGGACAACATTAGACAATCTTTGAAGGATCGAGGACTAGAATGGAACCAGGCCAGGAGGAAGACAGCCGATAGGATAGTCTGGCGCTCTCTCTTCCAAACCTCTACACCTCACGGTAGATGGGGAACGACTACGTAAGTAAGTAAGTAAGATTATAAGAAAAACGGATAGGTTAACTAGACAATTACCAAACACTTGTGGCAGTGAAAAACGTCTGGTCTCTATATGATGTCATAACCTCTTCCTTCATCACATAGTATACAACACAGAAGGATAGGGTCAACCTGACCGAAAATGACGGTCATCACATAAGTAGGCTGAAATAAAGTTATGGACTCACAACAACGAGATACTCTCTCGTAATCCAAAAAACATAACAGCAGTATGACTTGAGACATCAATAGTTACTGTTACTTTGTTTACTACCAATGACTTTGGGCTTTTGTTGCGCAAAATGTGTAGTAATATTTAGAGAGTTATTATCTCTATTGCTATTTCCCTTATTATTGCATTTGTTCTGCTTAGAACTGCAGTTCGCATTGTTATGCTTAACATCTCTCCTAGGATAGAAATATCTGGTAAATGAATCTTGTTGATTCCTAGAACAATTATTATCAGATTGGTAATCTCTAATGTAATTATTCCTACCATAATTTCTCAACTCTTCAGAATCAAAAGTTTGAGATCTGTTAGACTGTCTATGGTTTCTTAGAAAGGAAAAACTACCATTTGATGGGCTTCCTTGGTACTGTCTAACATTATGGTTAATTATTTTACCAAAACTGTTTTTATTCTTTTCTGTGGTAATATGCGTATTCGCTGTATCACACTGCCTATATTGAGTATGACAAGCAGTGGAACTGATCGAATCCTTATGGTTACCAACATGATGTGTGTTATCTTTATTACCAGAACTGGATGTTACACATGAAATATCTTTGCTGGTCTGACGCCAAGAGTCAGTATTGTTAGCATTAGTAGTACGTGGGAAATTGTACTTGCCACGTAAGGATTTACGTCCACCATGTTCGATTTTCGTATTCGCAAAGAGTGTATAGGGCAGACTCTTTGCTTGCCTTACTTCTTGATAAACACCCTTCTGTTTACTATTGTCAACCTTGACAGTAGACAAAGCCTTGATGCCTAAAACAACATCTGCTAAACCATCCACTCTTTTTCTTAGTTCAGTAATCTCAGCAATTTTAAGTGAGATCTCTTGGTTTAGTTTTTTATTTAAGTTATCACATGTCATAACTTTGCATCTCTCTTCTGTTAGTAACTTCTCAATCTTAATCATTTTCCTTTTCTGCACCGTTAACTCTTCTAATCCGTCCCTATCATCCTTTTCTTTGTTTGTTCTCCTCTGTGGTTTCAATTTCATTAATCTCTTCTTTTGCACCTCTTGTATATGTGGCTGAAGTAGGGCCACCTGAGCCTGAAGCTCCTCAACTTTAGCAACTTGTGCCTTCAACTCATTAATCTTCTCGGGAGATACATTATTTTTTTCTTTCAGTTGGCTACTGAGAATATCATTATCATCCAACACATCATGGCGCATATCTATATAATTCTTCTCCCATACATTGCTCTCAACCTTTAACTTCTCATACATTTCTCTCTTATTTTCAATCTCCTGCTTGAGATTACTAATCTCGCCATTCTTATATCCTATCTGAACTTCTAAGTTTTTAACTTTACTGCATTCAGAGTCTAATGCTGTTTTCACACTAGAAAGCTCCAAGTTTGATTTAAGTAAATCACTTGTGAGTTTAGACACTGTTTCTTGTAATTTATTCACTTCAGCAATATCCTGCAAAAAATTCGCCCTTTCTTGCAGAGCACTCTGTTTGATTACTTTTATTCGCTCCTTCTCTTCTAACTCCTCTTTGTTATCACGCTGCATGTCGTTGCAGATTATATTGTGTAAAATCTTATGCATATACCTGTGTCTAGCCCGAGTATAATCGTACACAATCAGACGTAGGCATTCTAACAACTTCGCCAAATCTCTAGCCATGATCATTTCAAGATTTGAATGAGGGTTATCGTCAGTAAAAAACGTTATGGCTGCTACCGCATTATACAAAAAACCATTCAGCACGTATCTATCAAGTGCTGGGCCTTGTAATCCCTCACCATATTCAGCTTCATCAGCTAAATATTTTAGTATAGGCCTCATATCCTCTGGATCATCATCAAAATCCATGGTGATTCAATCACTGAGTGTACTAAATTTATAGACCACTTATAATTCTAATAAGATTATATTACATAGCCATCAATCAATTATGCACTAAATCTTATAACAATACGCTATCAACTTGAAATATTCAATAGAATAAATTATAATATTGGAAGGCTTGTCAACATCCTACAGAGACACAGCTTTCACAACAAAAAAACCACGTATCTTGTAAGTAGAAAACAGTCTCGTTCTTTCCCGCTACAACTGATGGGCATCAAACAACACACCATAAGCAAACCCCCATGTTGAAAGATACAGGAACAGGTACTGAACTCGTCGTTAACTGTCACCTCTGGTACTTGACACAGCATGAAAAAGGAAACTGGAACGCTGCAAATATGTCATAGACAAGCATGTAAACATTAGACACATCACCGTGTCACCGATTACAGGTCACGAGCGACACCAAACTGTCTGTGAGCAATGCATGTGTCAATAAGGCTTGAAATGTTTTACTGATGATTCATTTAGGCTGGAACACAGCACACTTGACATAGATGAATGTCATAGTTATTTGTTCCTAAATGACATTAGTCCACTAATTAATACTGTCATATGTAGACTGGCCCGTAGGCATAGAGGACGGCTAACAAAGGTAAAGACGAACTGGGTTATAAATCAAACCCCCGCCCACACAGGGCTAACTACTGTTGCAGATCAGAAAACTCCTTAGTGCATACGCCACACTCAGGGCACACTATTAAACAGGCCAAGGTCCCGTAGAAACAATCTTACAACATGATGGCATGGGTCTTACGCCCGAAAAGCTGGCTCACCAAATGATACCGTCGTAAAAAAGTATGGAGACGATAGTGTCCTTCAATGATAACGACAAAATGGATTCTGATTATAAGCCACGCCCACTCAGCGCTATATATAAATATGTTACTACTGTCACTGTGCCTGGAATGTTCGAAGTAAGTGTGTACTGGTACATTCATCCATCACAGTAACACACATAGGATTCATGGATCGTATAACGATTGGTAACGTTTAGAGTACAGTTTATTTACGTTACAACACAGACGACGACACAGACGAAATACAGCATATAGTACATAGCATCGAGCAAATAAACTCATAAAGCTCCAACACTCCACAGAGCTCAACTACAACGCCTAGTGGCGCACACCTCATATAAATGCACATCAACTAGGTTCCTTAAAGGACTGCGTTCACCGCAGTTATAAATACGGCCTCATACATATGGCCTCATCCAGAAAGACTGCTCACATCGCAGTACTATTAAATTCATCAAAATAGTGGCCTTATCATGCTTTCTCCATAGAGCTCAATTATAGCATAATGGTGCACTTCTCATAGAAGATGACCATAATGATTTTCCTCAAAAGACTATATCTGCCCTTCTCAGCAAAGGCTGCTCCACAGCAGTTGAATAATCATCATCAGCGCTATCTCTTCTTAGAGCTCAATTATAGCATAGTGGTGCACTTCTTATAGAAGATGCACATCCACAATATTCCTCAAAGGACTGCGTACACAGCAGTCTGCAGTAATATAGTCTGCACAATATATGGCCTCCTAATCTCCTTCACAAAAATGTCTATGGCCTACAGAGTAATGTCTTTAAATCTCAGACTCTCCATAGCGCTTAATTGTAGATTAGTGGTACACTTCTCTTAGAACGTGCACAATACAAAATCTCTCAAACGACTGCATCCACTGCAGTTATAGATATCAAAATACATACCGTCTTTAGATAATCTAACACATGAAAGAATATTCAATACATGCCTGAACAAAAGTCTCCACTGAGACACACATTGTGGAAAAACACTCTAAACATCTTCACCGAACACTGGTCGGGAACACACACTTAGAGAAAACACCGGATTGACTCCCTCGGTCAAACACCTAGAACATGACTGCCCCAGGAAACACATTTCCCGCCCAGTCACGAGACTTCGCTGTTCAACACAGCTCAGTCAATTCACGGACTAGCCGCGAGAACTATTCCCAGTTCTACAATACAGAACAGCGCTCACGACGCTTTCTGTACACTCTAACTTCTATCATATATTTGTTTAACCAAATTACCGTTAATCAAGTCTACAAGAGATGTAACCCTAAATTTACTCTGTCCAACCCGTATATAAAGGATCACTTCCCTTTTACCTTAACAATAACATTCTTCCCCCACCATGTCTAATAGAATGTTTTCAACTATATTTCTGAATGAAATGACATTGAGTTATGCCAAGGAGATATATTATTGCTCATATTTCCCAGTGTTGCCACTCGTCACATTTTTAGTGACGACCTTATGTATTAGATGGATGATAGGAATATTTTGTTGGTCAGCGTTACCAATTAGACAATTTGGGGAACGATGTTGGGATATGCTAGATAGTTTAAATTTTTGAAGTTGATGTCCACTACTAAGTTTTTTTTTACATAGCAGACGATCTCATATAGACATAGGACCCCAGTGTAGGAATTAGGTTAAATTTTTCCGAAACATTTTTGGACTTTAAATTTTACAGAAATTTTTTAACTTAGAAAATTTTTGGGATATTCTTGGATAGTGATAGTATACACATGTCTCCCAACGGGATACATTTGCAGGGCCCGGGGATCTGTATGTAGCCGTGTATACCGTGATTTCCTCGGAAACAGGCTATATTCCACCAAAGACGGAGGAAGCACAGATTAGCATATAAACAAATATCTTCCCAGAAACAGAGCATAAAATAAAACAATGACATAAATTTTAATTAGGCTAGAGTCGCTTCGTTAGATGCCATAAATTAGTCATGTGATTCCCATAACCAATCATTGAGCTCAGATTTTCCCCGGCAAGAATCAGAACGGGACGCCATTTGAGCAGTAAGAATTTTAGAGCGATACCGAAAGGACGTGTCTGGTCCAGCTCAGTGTAATTCTTAGTTGAGGAGATCAACTTCACGCATATTTATAGAAAGTGTATTCCAGGATGTTGTGTAGTTTTGTTATTTCAATCATTTGTAAGTATTGACTACAAATAAATGTATTATTTGATAGAGCTCTCAGCCATAGCTGTAGCAGAGCTATGTTCGAAGATTAAATCTAAACGATTATGAATCCTATGTACTGAAACCTTGCTGAGAAAGAATGCCCTTTGCATTGGAAAACATTTAAACTTATGGAATACAAAGAAGAAAAAGAAAGTCGAATAAGAGACTAAACTGAGAAGCTGAGAATATGTTGTCAAGGACTGAAACTACTTACCAAACGTACGAACATAGTAGAAACAAGAAGTTCAGTCTTAATCAACACGAATATTAAGAAAAGGTGCAAAGGAAATTTAGCACAAATGAAATGATACAGATAATTTACTTGACTTTGTACATTACTGTAAATATTGCATTTATCTAAGACTTTGTTGTATTGGACTCAAATCAGTTTTCAAATGGTTATTAAACATTGTTCCTATTCAAAAAAAAGTTATTGCTGTTGAGGAGATACTTGAAGAGTTTGAATGTTAAGTCAAGAAACTGATCTATCGCTGTTAATTTGCTACACAATACATCAAAAGAGAAGAAGCAATCGAACCTGGTAACCCCAATTAAAGGAGAGGAATATAAATCTCTAGCAGTTAGGCTAGTAAACCAAACCTACTCTCTGTCAAGAAATAAGTAAAAGTGGTACATGCAAAATAATAGCTCAATACATAATACCCCCACTGCCATATGTAACCCTATATGGTGCCGTTCCCAAATCTAACAGGAACCACCACTGGCACACTAAAATGTGTCAAATAAGTTACGGGACCTACTGATGTTAACTCAAAGATGTTTATAAGTTACAGGACCTACTGATGTGAACTAAAAGGTGTCAAATAATTTACGGAACGTACTGATGTGGACTGAATATGTCAAATAAATCCGGGACCTATTGATGTAAACTAAAAGGTGTCATATAAGCTACGGGACCTACTGATGCGATCTAAAAGGCGTCTAATTAGCTACCGGACCTACTGATGTGAACTAAAAGGTGTCAAAAAAGCTACATGGCACACTGATATCAAATAAAAGGTATCAAATATGCTAAGGAGCCTATTGATGTGAACTAAAATGTGCCAAATACTCTGCGTGGCCTACTGATTAATTAAAAGGTGTCATATAAGCCACACGACTTTCTGATATCAACTTAAAAGTGGCAGATAAGATACGAGACCTACTGATGTGAGCCCACATGTGTATGAAAAGGTATAAGTGTGACCAAAGAATTGTTAAACAGGCTACACAAGCTACTGAATGATCCAGAAGATGTCAAAGACGTACTGAACACATCACGTGATCTGAAAGGTGCATAATAACCCACATAACCTACCACCTTCGCCGTCAATATTCCAATGTTGAATTTTTAAACGTGCATCGAAGCGAGCAAAAGAGCAGAAGTGTTAACAAATAATGCATGTGTCAATCGTTCTAGATCTATTGTGACTTCGTCGTTTGCATTATGAATTACTAATATTATTATTTGTTCTTGTATTTCACTTTCATCATCATCATGTGACGTATTCTTTCCAGAACGTTGTCTCCATTACAGCTGCTCTGAACGCATCACGATTCTGGGCAAGTCGACCTGCATCAGCCAAAGACAAGTTCAGACTCTCTGTGATGTCCTGGGTCCACCGTCGTCTAGGTCGACCCCTTCCCCTTTTTCCAGGGACCATGCCTTCCATCACTGTTTTTTCCAGACTATTATGTCTTTTTATATGACCGAAAAATTTCAGCTTCCTTATTGCGATGGTATTTAGGAGCCAATGTTCCTGTACGTTTAGTGAGTGCAGTACTTCTCTGTTGGTCTTTTTTTCTGTCCAGGGTGTTCTCAACATCCTTCTGTAGCATTTCATTTCGAATGATGTAATCTTTTTTGCAACTGTTTTATTGAGTGTCCAAGTCTCGCAGCCGTATGTTGCTACTGGGAATATACATGCTCTGATCATAATTTGCTTCTCGCATAAAGCTAGTAAGTAAAGCGGCAATATATACAAGGACTGTCGGGGGAATGTAAACAAGGTACCTTGGAACAGCAGAAATATTGTTGTTGTTGTTGTTTTGATGAGTTGATGGGTGGAGAGCGGGCACTTAACAGCTGACCATTATTGCCTCTTCTCGTTCCATCTTGGTCTACCCTGTTCAACCTGAAAGTTGGTTATAATTGGGGTATTTAGTGTCATTTTTTTACTAATTTTGTATTCAATTTAAATAACTATTGTCTTTTGCAGTTGCTGATTTTTATTTATATTAGTATTTGTCCATTTTATTTTCTCTTTTGTATAGTTTATAGATAACTATTGTCCTTTACTCTTGGTTTTAATTTGTATTAGTTCTTTTTGAGTTGTTACCCTTTTTTTAATACCTCGTTGTCTTTCCTTGTCCTATGAGTAGTTAGTTTTTTGTTAATGCTTTGTTAGTTCTTGCTGCTTAATTTCTATTTAGTTGGATGTTTTTCCTGAAGTGCTAACCTTATATGTTTTCCTTTGTTTTATGTATATATCTTTTAAGTATTGATTGGGCATCTCTTGGGGTATCTATACTTAAAACCTTATCACCTGTTAAGTCTATATTGTGATTTTGTTACGCACAGATTTTTTCTAACACTGTGTGTAATTTAACTTGGTCTGAATTGTACACTTTAATTTTTTCTCAGTCGAGGGTAAATAACCCCTGTTTGACTGTAGTTACATTTTACAATGGTGGTTACCTTCTCTTGTTGGTTGACGCGCTAGTCCATTTTTTAGAACGATGTCTGGTCATTATCCTTATATGGTAGTATCGGTCAACTGTTTCTTGGAATGATTGAAACCAGTGTTGAGGTTTATTTCCTGTCCATATAAGGTGTGATTGCAGTATATCTTTGCCTGGAATGTCTTCAACATCGTCTCGTTTTGAGATTACTCAGTTGTTTGCGTTCTGCGCATGTCCGAACTTTTATGGGAGTTTAAGAAATCTTCCGGTCGTGATAGGCTATGAGATGTCTCGAGCAGAGAAGACGCATCAATGCGTCTGTGTTCTTTTATAGGGAATTCTGGAGTCCTCTAGTGAGTTAGTTTAGCTAACGAGGTCTTTCCCTAAATGATTCGAAACGCCTGGAGGCGTATGGTTTTGTGGTGTTTATTCCGAAACAAGGTAATACCCTCTTACATTGAACTCTGTGATCTATTTAGATGTTTGACATTTGTCGTTCTCTGCTCGCTTGCTTGTTACAGAAAAGAGAGGTACTTCTACTAGGGATTGCACCCCAGGTATCTTCATACCTGATATTTATATATATACACGGGTCATACTAAGCCCGAAGAACAGTTATATGTTCTATGAACTTCGCTATGCCAGCGATCGCACCTACGTCGAGGTTAGACTTAGGAATGCCTGTAAAGGTCAGCTTAACCTGTACTCCTGAAACGCCATTCTCGTGCGGCCAGTGATTAGACTTATTTTTGCACATCTGATCGGTCTGTATCAGAGAGGAGTATTGATGAACTTATGTAAAATTGGAGCCAACGGAATTATCATTCTGGCGCCTATCATTCTATGAATATATGCAAGATCCATTGAAAAACTTTGTTTATGCCGAATACCATGAACTGTCGTGTCTATGACTCATGTACCATGGATGTAAAGTATCTGTCATTGTGGCGTCAAAATAAATGATAGAAAACGTCAACAGCAGTTTCACACTTTTATGACTTTCCATGTCATACCACCTGTGTTGTGAACATGTAAAACCACATCACCTACACTCGCAGCCAGCACCCACAAACCAGACAAGACTCCTCACACTTTAGCCTATAATATTCCTGGTGTCTATAGGGGTGGTACGTTACTGGGCTACAGATTGACAACGAATTGGACTAATACCTGCAACGTCCATAGTGGCCAGGTCTGTGGCTTATCATCATAAATCCACCCTTATCAGATTTCTATAGTAAATTTTTAATTCAAGCCTTTGTTGTTCATACTATTTACAGTGGATCAGGTAGTGGTCTATGTCATTCTCTTCCTGACATTCTTGGCAGTGGGGTTCTCCTATCATAAAGTATGCTGCACCGAGACGGAGACGCCACCGTTTTTTGTTCGATGGTATCTTTAATTCTTCTCTGACCTGGCATGTCCTAGTTGGTTCTTTCAGCAGTTTGAACGCGTGTCTGCCTTTTCTACGTTTCTTCCATGTTGTCTTCAATTCCTCGTTTATAGTTGTCTTCACTTGGCTCTTGATCTCCGACCTTCCCAGTCCTGCTCTTATATTGTTTTTACTTTTTCTTCCATTCTTGGCGTTCTGGTCTGCCAACTCGTTACCAGCAATACCTATGTGTGCTGGAACCCACACTAGCCTCACACTACATCCTCTGTTCCCTAGTGATGTATTAATTGCTAGAATTTCTTCCTTTATGTCTGGCCGGCTACATTTACCTGGGTGTTCTAGTGCTTGTAGTGATGATAGTGAGTCTGTAAATATCGTAACAGCTTCTGGTGGGTTATCTTCGATTATTTCTAAACTTTTTAAGAATTGCTACCATCTCTGCGGTAAAAATCGAAGCCTCTTCAGTTACACTGTAGCTCTTTTTTATTCCCCATTGTGGTATTACAACTCCGGCACCTAGTTGCCCACTATCACCCTTGGATCCATCAGTGTAGACGGCCAGACTTTGTTTAGTTAGTTGATCTATGAACTTTCTACTTATCATTATGGCTTTCTTATCTTCTATGTTTTGTTTGATCTTTTCAGTAAGTGAGTAGTCTATGATTGGTGTTTTTAGTTCCCAGGGTTGTATTTTGCTTCTGTATTTATTACTATTTTCTATTGTGTTTGATAGTTCTTTGAACTGCGTTAGGTCTTCTATAGTTCTCCACCCTGTTGGATATCTATCTTTATTTAAGGGGACGTCCCATACACTTGGTTGGTTTTTGACAAATGCTTTATGTGCTGGGTGGGTCACATTCCTCTTGCTACTTTACTCCAATAATTTAATCTTAGTTCTTTCCGTCTTAGACCAAGGGGAGGTATGCCAAGAGCTACTTCTATAGCTTCTACTGGTGTCGACATAAATGCACCTTTAATGGTTCTCATGGCTGCATTTTGAATCCTGTCCAGTTTTGCTTTGCTAGAAGCTGCAGCTGAGTCATAGACTATGCTGGCATAATCCAGTTTCCCCCTGATGAAAGACTTGTAGAACATAAGCATTATTTTATTGCTGGCCCCCAATCCATTACCTTTTACATTCCTTAGTATATTTAGGGGTCCCCTACAGCTTTCTACTAAATTGTCTATATGTTTATTATAATTTAGTTGTTTATCTAAAGTTATGCCCAGAAATCTTGTTGTTGAGGAGGTACATATTTTCTGTCCTTTAATGGTTATATTGATTTTGTTATTTTTTTTTAAATTTCCTGTGCTGAAAATCATACCTACTGTTTTGTTTACATTAATTTGGAAGCCCAAACTTGTCATCCACTCTGAAACTTTGTCTACTTGATTTTGAAGTTTTTGTTAAACATGGTCCAAGTTTTTTCCAGATCGCCAAATGACACAGTCATCTGCATTTTGTGCAAGCTCGCAAATGTTCCAGCGTTACACCGTGTTACTTTTATTGGTCTATAACTGCACAGGGAGTCAGGGAGGAAGTGTGCATTTTCAAGGTGGTTCATTAATTGTCTCGCCACTATCTTCTTAAGAAATTTGCCTTAGACATTCTGCAATGTGATGATTCGATAGCTGCTAAGCAGTGTGGGATCTTTACTTGGTTTAGGAAGTGGCCGTAGGTAACTATGTAGCCAGTCTTCCGGCACCTCAGCATATGTATACTGGTGTTGAAATCCATCACTACATGCATAATGCCTCTGTCATCAAGTTCTTTCATGTGTTCTTCTTCTTCTTCTTTCGTTCGCTTGAAATATATTGTCTATATCTGCAGTGTTGTTTCTTGTATAAACTTCACTGTCTTTTCTAGTTCATACAGAGTTCCGTATAGTTTTGCTTCCAATGTTGTTTCTCTGGGCCAGTGGGTTTGCCTCAATATATCATATTCGGGGCAATCTTGAAGTACGTGCTCCGCAGTCTGGGGTGCCTGTCCACGTGTACACATGGCTGAATTGCCAATCTTGTATTTTGAATACGTGTGGCTGCGGGGTCGGTTGTGTCCTGTTCTGAGGCGCAGAATGACAATTTGTTCTGATTTGTTCATAGCTTGGTAGTCATCCCGCGCTGGTGTTGGTGGCTTTCTGATTGATTTGATCATCTTTTTTTTCTGATAGTACGCAACTGGTACATCCGGTTACTCGTCTGGAGCACCTTCCGTAGCCAGTCTGTCCCCTCTCTCGTTTCCTTGTATTTCACAATGAGACGGTATCCATTGCATGGCGACCCTGCGCTGGTTGCACAGTTCAGAAAGTAGGGCTTGTATACCTGGCAATTTTCTGGACTGAAGTGCTTGGAGTGCAGATCTTGCATCTGTCAGGAATACTACAAGCTGTGCATCGAGATTGGTGTTCAACAGTTTCTCATTTGCCGCCTTGATTGCCTGGATTTCTGCATCATAGTTGTTACAGAATTTCCCCGTTGTTACTCTGACCTTAACAGCGGCAGGTGGATCTATTTGTTGTTGCCCTAAAGACGCCGCTAGGCGTGATGGGAAACTACAACAGAGAAAATCAATCTGCTGTTGCCCTTAAGACGCCACAAGGCGTGATGGCCTCTGACTGCTTGGTCGGTCTTTGGCTAAGGACGGAAGAAGAAGAAGACTCTGACCTTATCCCTAGTGTTGTTTTGGTATTCTATGTACACTCCTGCTCCTCTATTCTTGACTGCATTCTGTGCTGACCCATCCGTGTATACTCAGACCCAGAGGTCCTGTGGGTATTCATCATCCAGGAAACTGAGAGTGACTGTCCTACGTTGCACGCTGTTCTTTTCGTCCCTGTCGAATATTCCTTTCACTTTTGTCTGTATGTGTATTGGTAGTCCAGGCTCTTCTCTCCAAGCGGTTTGTTTTTGCACAGCCTTTAGGGGGCTGTCAACATCAGGAGGGTCTGAGGTTTGTCTACGAAATCATTTGGCCTGGTGGATGAAGCTGCTTCTTTTCAATCGCCCCATTGCTAGGTTTTGAAATCTGTCCTTCATTGGATGGTTCGGCATACAGAGGAACTTTTCTGCCTGTGTTAGCACTTTCATGTCTCTGCATTCTCGCACTGCTTGTATCCTCCCCATTTTCTCCATCTCCACTATAGGCGTTGATGTTATTCCCCCGTGATGACCCTAAGCGCCTGGTTTTGCACCTTATCTAGCTCTTGTAATGTGGTGTTTGATGCTGGACACCACGCAGCTGACCCATATTCCAGGTGTGGTCGTTTGCCCTGCTGGTAAAATTTACTAAGTATTTTCCCGCTGGCTCCCCATGTGGTTCCACTTAGTTTTCTCAGGATGGCTAGCTTCCTCCTGGCCTTTGTTGCTGCCTTGTTGATGTGCTGCTTCCATGTCAGCCTAGCATCGAATGTAACTCAGAGATAGGTAGGTTGTTTATCTTCTCTCAGGAGCTCTCCATTCATCTTGATGACACTGGCTTTTTGTTTCTGAGAAAGGGTGAAGAGCGAAGTGCTGCACTTGTCTGTGTTCATGCTGACACACCATCTATTTGCCCACGAGGTTAAGGCATCTATAGCTCTTTGTAGCAGTTTGATGGCCACTGTTGCATGCTCATCTGTGCACCATATTACCAGGTCATCAGCGTACATTGCCACTTTCATACCATGTGGTAGTTCATCAACCAGGTCGTTGATGTAGACTAGGAAAAGTGTGGGGGACAGAACCCCTCTCTGAGGGACGCCATGACGCAGTATAATTTTCTTACTCTTGAGGCCATCTAGTTGTACTCAGGCTATTCTTTTATGCAAGTATGCTTTCACCCATTTGTACATCCTACCATTCACTCTACAGTTTCTCAGTTTCTTCAGAAGCCCTTCTTTCCAAACCTTGTCAAATGCTTTCCTTAGTTCTATCAATGCTGCTAGTACCAGTTTCTTATCTTGGAACGCATCCTCAATCTCTTGGGAAACGTAAGTTGCCTGATCTTCGGTAGAGTAACACTGTCTAAAGCCCGCCTGATGTTTTACAAGAAGGTTTTCACTTTCAAGGTACCACTGTAGCCTGAGGTTGATGATACGTTCCATTGTTTTGCAGAGACAGTTTGTAAGGCTGATTGCTCTGTAGCTGGAGGCAGTGACACTGTCATTTCCTGGTTTTAGGAGTGGTATCATGATTGCTTCCCTCCAGGTCTGTGGAACTCCGCCTGAGTTCCAACAGATATTGAAGATCTGCAGCAGCTTTGTTTTTGCTGCGGTTCCCAAGTTCTTAATCATTTCATTGGGCACTCCATCAACTCCTGGCGACTTTCTCATTTTCAGTTTGGATATTGCAAGCTCCAGTTTTCTGGATGTGATTGGTGCCTCCATAACTTCAGGTATGGTTCCATCTCGTCCTACGTATTGTTGGTTCTCACGAGTCTCTTGTTGCTTATCTGGGCTTACTTCGATGTTTTTGTCTTCAGCAAAGAAGTCTGAAAAGTGATCAGCTGCCTGTTTTCCCATTAAGATGTTTCCATCTTTGTACAGTGCAATCTTTGAGTTTCTCCCTGTACCCTCATCATTAAGTTGTTTTACCAGCTTCCACAGTTTACTTGTATCTCTTTGGAAGTTCAAGGACTCTGTTTTCTCCTTCCAGCTTCTCCGCCTAGCCTGCAACTTGGCCCTTTGGAATTTGGCTTTAGCTTGCTGGTAGTTATTGTAGTGTTCTTGGCATGGACTAATTTCTGCCTGCTTTCGAGATGTTTCCACGTTATTGTGCAGTTGCTCTAGTTCACTATTTCAATATGGTTTGTAGTTCTTACAAGCCCCTCTAGGTATTGTTTCACGAGCAGCCTGTAATACGCATCTGCTGAATTCATCGACTAACTTATAGATGTCTTTGTCTACAGACAGATCTCTAGCCAGTATACTGGTACGATGCTGGTACATTGTCCAGTCTGCCTTCTTGTAGTTCCACCTAGAGAGAGCGCTGCTCTCCTTGACAAGTTCATTTTCCAAAATTAGGAAGACTGGCCGGTAGTCGCTGCCTCCAAGTTGTTTCCCTACAACACGTGTGGTGTTCCACTCCAGGCCTGGTGAGTGGAATGCCAGGTCTGGTGTAGAGGTGGTGTGCCATGATCTCGAGTAGAAGGTTGGTGGGTCGATTGGCTGGTTAATCAGGATAAGCCCATTGTCATCCTGCCAGTTTTCAAGCTCCTCACCTCTCCTGTCCATGTGATCATAGCCCCAGCTCTGTGAGTGGCTGTTGAAGTCTCCGCATACAATCAGTCTTTCTTTTGCTGGGATTGTGTCTAGTACCAGTGGACGGTCACTCGGACAGTAGTAGTTGAGCAGGTAGAATTCTGTACTTTCTTTCCTGAGATGAAGCATCTGGTATTCCGCCCCCTCCATATATGTTTTTAGCTGTCATGCACTAATGTTATTCCTCACGAGTGTCAGTATTCCACCCTTTTGCCTGTCTATTTGGTCGGATCGGTAGCACTTGTAGCCTCTGATTTTGAAGGCTATGTCTTTGTTGAGGTGGGTTTCTTGCAAGCAGCATACATTTACTTGCTCTTCATTCAAGATATTTTCGAGCTCTAGTTTTTTACTGTAGCCATCTCTTTTACTGTTGACGCCTTCAGCATTCCAATGCATTATTTTAAGTGGTCTTTGCTTTGCTTGGCCAGTAGCTCTATTCTCATGCCTCCTGGCTCCATGTGGCAATTGAGAAGGACCCCCAGTAGTAGGGGTTGGGCCCTTTTGAGGCAAAGGGCCCGGCACTGCGTCTGCCTGGGTGTCCGTCACAGGGCAAGTGCCATAACGTTTTGTAGATATAGACATATTTCCATTGCGCGTGTGCGTGGCATCCTGATTGCTGTGGTGCACCTCTTGGCTGGTTGCCTCCGTCTTCAGCACCTTGACTTGCTATGGCAGACTGTAGTCTTGCTCGAGTGTAGGAGGGGCTGGCCAGTCTTGATTTTTAAGCCGCTGATGGCTGTTCTTGAGCCCCATCTCCACGTCAAGGAGCTGGCCTCGATGGGGCTTTGATGTGTTAATACTGTACACCATCAGCACCCAGAGCAGTGTGTCTAATTGTTTTTAACGTATACATAACGTCTTCGTCAGATATGAGGTCGAAATATATCTGGCCTCTGAATCCATTGTCCAGCACGTTATTCTTAATCTCTTGACGGGCAGCTTTATCACCTTTATCCGTCTGAGTGATATACCGACTGAGTAATGCCCGTCCTTTATCTTCATCGGTCTACAGATTCATTCCCGCGGAGCTCAGAATATTAGGTATGGGTTGGCTTATATTGTTTCTATTCATTCGTCGATGTCAGGACCAGAATTTTTGTAAGGTCTTTTCCGTGCCCACCTATGTCAAGGAGGCTTTCCACACTTGGTCCTTGGCTTCAACCCCTCCGTTATTCATTGTACTTCTCTTTCGTGCTTTCGTCCATTCTTTCGTCGCTCCATCATTTTCTATCCATGCTTTTTCTACATCCTCAATCCAATGGTTGGGTGACAGGTGTTCTAGCTGTCTTTTTCCTGGCATTTTGACGCAATATATGTAGAGGACTATTACAGCCACGTAAGCCTGCAGGGGACTTAAAGTTTGTTTAGGCTTTCTGTGTCTGGTTACCCTCCCTTTTGCAATAAATTAATAAGTATATGGCTTGAACAAGCAGAAACACTTGAATAAACTAACGACCTAACGGCCAGACAGCCAGCTAGCGGTCTTTCACATAAATTTACTTCTTAATGGCTAATACAAAAGTGAGGGCCCCCCCCCCTCCCCACGAATTAAAAAAAGGACAGAGATAACAAACAGCCCAGGGTCAAAATGTTTTAAAAATGTGTACAATATACCCCACTTACAACGGAGAGATCACACCTCTTGTCAGGTAGCGACGTGATGTCGAATCTCGGAAATAAGTGGAAAAACAGACATAACCATGTGCTATTTTAAGCATAAGAGATAGAGAAGTTAGGGGAAGACATCCAATTTTTGTTCAAAGGGAAACAACTTAATTATTTAAAAACTATAAAAGTAAATAACATATTTTCATCATTTATATAATGTTATCAATTTATTGTATAGAGTTATTTAAAGCATAACCGATTCATTTATTTTTTGAGTTCATTTTTTATATTGCTAAAACTTTCTTTTGTTTTACATGTTTAGAATAAACAAACTTTTAATAATATGGAGTTTATGCACATGCTAAAATAGTGAACACTTATATGCTCTGTCACTTTCAATGATAATGTGATCACAAAAACAATTTGCAGTTGCAGATGTGCGCACTAACATGTTTCATCGGCGCTCAAAAGCGCACTTCGACAATCCTTTAAACACATTTTCTTTCTTGTTTGTTCCTCCTCTACCCTGGGGCCGACGTTGCTAATAGGTATGGCGTTCGTCTCTAAGTTTAAAGGTCCCGGGTTCGGTTCCCCGTACAGGGAATGGTTTTGATGGAATATTTGCATAACCACTGGGAATTAATAATGTCATACTCCCCCTAATCCCCTGCGTAGTGAGATCACATACCTAGCCTTCACGGATAAGTGCGACAAAAATAGGAGGTCCCGTCTGCAAGTTGCGTCCGTTAAAAATTCTTCGCCAGTTTAAAATCGCAAAGAGAAGTCCATAGGCCACTGCCCTGGCAGAATTAAAATTGGTATCATCATGGTGCTTTAGAGTTTGTGCGCTGTGCTGAGATCCTCCTTGTGTGATCTAAGGGAGGAAAACGGAGCACTGATGGAGTTGACCGTGTGCATTGAAAATGGTCCTTAAAACAAAACAAACTAACCTCTTCTACCTTGGGGTGTAGAATTTGTCACAGGAAGGATTGGGGCGACCTCTTCTCAATCTCTTCTCCACTACGGCAGTACTCATTTTCAATTGTTGTACGTACTGATTACCTGGAATTTCCGGGTCGACACATTTCTTTCTGCCTTGTAGCAGACATTTTGTATTTTCAAATATTCTTACACTCCTCACAGAGATAAGTCGTCATGTCTTTTTGGTTACCCGTTCCTCCCTGCTTTGCAAGAAACGGCTGAAATAGTAATTACTCAATAACCATGTTAATTAATCTCGGGTGTGGTGAACATCAGACTACTGATTAACACTAAAATCGCTCAGCGCATTTGCTTAATTGCTGATAAGGACATGGTGCGTTCTTCGCTAAAATTGTAATACGCTGAAAGTTTGATAGCCACTACAGGGAGACACCTTATGGGCAGACATCTTCTGTTACTAAGTCATCATTTAGATCTTGGTACATCCTGTCGCCTGAGGTGATAACTTCCTAAATGACTTTATAATTTTCAGGATCTTAATTCACCCTTGCTTACAGTTGTGTGATGATGTCATTTTAATTCTCCAACAGTAATTCCGTGCCATTTTAAAATATGAGGTCCCCTATTTGTTTTAGGAAATACCGGTAAGAAAAATATTATAATGTAATTAGCCTGAATTGAGGCCCCCGTGTAAAGTGAGGCCCGAACCAAATTGCCCTCCAGGGTTCACACTCCACTCTCCATCGCTTAGGTTGTGGATGCATCTGTATTTACAACAGATGTTGTCACCATTTCAATTCTTGTTTTAATATGTTCAGTTTGGATACGCAAAAAAAGTTAACACAGCATGGTTGTATTATGAATACTCTTACTTTGAGAGTGCGTTTAACTCAGTAGTTAGAGCTCTCGCCTCCTGAAGCAAAGTTACTAAAAGTTGGGATCTAAACGTGGTAGTGTCATACCAGTCTATCCAGCTGTAAATTGGCACATGACACATTTTTGAGTTGGGGAAGACATAGCCAGCGAGGAAGGGTTATGATCGCCTCGCCTCATACAGCTGGACTTAGTATAGTGAAGTCTCTAACTCTTCACTCCCATACGGTGGTATCCGTTATGAGACTACATGTTGTGTTCCATGTACTTCCCCAGGGTCTCTGAGGGAACACGGAAAGTATAACACTGCTACTCTCTAAGGTAAAAGACAACTATAGCACGTTTCACTAGCTTTGCCCAACTTCAAATGTAATTATCTGATTAACCGTCGAACGTATTAATTCCATTTTTTGCATACGATGTTATATTGGGTTAAACCCAACAAATATATACTTTATATCTATGCAGCTTTTCAAGTTCCCATAAACGGATGAAATCCTTTGATCTTTGTCGGCATACTAATTATTGTGTATCGAGAAAAGACATTGTACCACTTCAGTCACAGATTCTGTGAATTGAATAGGCATAGGCGTGTCTACTATTACAATAATGTGGCCATCACGTTTGCATATGAATACCTGTTGAAGATGATTTCTTAAATGATCTGCATGGGAGATACTCGTGACATTGTTTGTCATTGACATTTAGTGCGCTACCAAACTGGGCCTTCATTGATCAAATTATTTCAATAGGTATCACCTCTTTGCGGTTCATAAATATCATAATGGAACGTTGCTCCTCTAATGTGCTTGTAAATAACGGTAAGGTCATCTTTAAAGAAATTAAACTTCATTCGAATCATAATCAGATGTCTCTGAGACATTGATAATCAATCTCGGCTGAATGAAGGACAAACCATCATTCTTCCAATATTCCCCTTCCTCTTGTAACACATGGTTCTCACATTTCTTCCAATAATCCCTGGCTATATTGGAGATGACCAACGGGCTGATCACTCGTTTGCCAGTCACTTCGATTACGGAAACAATTTTTTTAAAGTCACTGCCTCATTATTGTGAAACATATTGCAAATTTCTCTGCGGATCGATTCTCTGTCAAAATTATCCACCACTCTTGGCCTATTTTTCGTGTGTAAAACCCTGGAATTACCAATTTCAGATGTCGCTATCCAGCGGTGCAATGATCGTTTGCTTATCCCCAAGGCATGAATAGTCCTCTTTTGTGGGTTTGAAATAGAATGATATAGTTTTCCTCGAGTAGCTTCATTGCAGAAATACTTAAAAATCCTATATTGTGATTTGCTATAATGTCATAAAATGTACTCGCAGACTAATTTTTCCTACTTAACCACACAATACTTTTTGTAGACACGCCACTGATTGACAATGTGTGCGTAACACCGGAAATAAACTGTTTTATGTTCAAGAAGTGCAATTTCACGCTAAAATCATGCCGATTGCTTGATAAACCAAAAATGTGCAAATGAGGTCGTATAATTTACTGTAGACATTTCAATATGTGTGTGTGTGATGTGTGTTGGCAAGTAGGATTTTATATTATATTTGAAACCAATGGCCGCATTTTAATGAAAAATTTAATTCATAGGTCCTATACCATTTCAAATTCACACACAAAATTTCACTTATATGCGTTATATATTCGCTGAGATATAGCATTTTGAAGTTGGGCAAAGCTAGTGAAACGTGCTTTTTATAGTATTAGTTGTGCACTGGAGCTGGCAATCTCATCTCATTAAACGAATAGATACATATATTACCACTGGAAGATGTGTTGCCCTGTTGTAGTAATCCCGATAGGTGGCCATCTGCAATGACGGATCCATATTCTAGAAGGATAACAACAACAATAGATTCATATAAGATATTCAGAATTTCTTTTGATAATATTTTATTTCCAATGTATCTTTATCTCCGCGTCTGCTGACAATATCTTTCACGTACATTTCATGTCACTTTCAAATCTTGTATTCCATTTTTCAATCACGTCCAGATGAGCAATATCTCTAAAACTGTGCTTAATTGTGTATTCCCGATGACAATACAATAATCAGTCAATTATTAATAATTTAATATGGTAATTATGACATTATGAGTAATTAATATTTTTCGTAAAGAAATGTAAACAAATCAGGGGCCATAATCAAGATAATTAAAAATGTAGGAGTACGTGGTTTGCTTTATTTTTTTCTATGCGTAAAACAGGACAGTACTCAAACAAGTGTCTAGCTAAATCAAGGGAAACATTACACATTATAAAATTATGAATCAAGGGAAAGTCGAGATCGATCTCTAGATGGCCTTCAAATTGAAGAAATTGATTACACCAAATTAACAGACACAAAGCCATGTAATATTACCGCTCTAAAAAGAAATGGATCACTTAAGAAATGCGAGACCAGATTTACAATAAGTAAAAATATTGTTTATGATTTAGCATGTCATTATTTTTCTAACACTAAAGAGAGAACAATAACAAATATAAAAACTTATTTTAAACACACGCTTTTAATGCACTAAAACCCCCCAACAAAATTTATCAAGGAGTTTATAGCTTGCAGTCAAAACTTGTAACATCTGTGGCAGCCCTGGTGGTTATTATGAATCATCTATGGCAATGTCTGTCCAGGTTCGCTTACCTCTGTGGTTAGCTATAATATGCTGTATACCACAACAGTCACACACACACAGCACGTGATGCGATAACACCTTGGTAATTTGAATAGTTTATTTACATATGAAAGGATCATTGCTGTCTGCTCTGACCTCCACATTTGGTCCATCATAGAATATATAAGTTCATTCTTTCCTCACTCTCTCTCTCGCCCAGTCTACACCTTCTGACCTTTTAACCATCAGTGATCATTCAGGTGCTATAGTCTCAATATTCTGTTCTCCCTTTCATAGATTATTGTTATTTATATTCTCTCAGTGTTCAGGTTATCTTGATGGGACTGGACATCTCCGGGGGTGTTAATTTCCCTTGCCTCACTGAAGAATAGGACTACTGTCTAAATGAAATAAAGTTCACTCTACGTACCTTTTCCTTTCTGAATAATATCTAACTCCCACCGTTTCTCCTTCTAGACAAGAATTTCCACTATTCAATATTTCGGGTTAATCATTACCCAAACTATTTCTTGTCCATGAAATATTCATCACATAAACTACTTGAATACTGCCATTATCATGGCTGACCGCGTATATGCGGCTTCCCTCTCTGGCTCTCGTTTCTGTACTGCCCGCTGAGAAAAGCGTGCATTCACTGGATTCTCGTTCACCTCTGTCATGCGCAACATTCTTCGCGCATCTCCTTTTTGTACTCTATCTGAACCTTCTCATTCCTAATTCTCCTTATTCCTTCCCTTTGACTGTACATCGTTCCCTAACTGCCACATTATCTCCCTATTTCCCTTAAAAATAAATTATTTATCCGTAGGAGAAAAAATTTATTTTCATGACTGTACCAACACTATTATTGTACTTGTCCTATATACAAAAACAATCTTTAGCAATGTTCTGTTACAACCCTAGCTCAGCACATTACCAATTCTTATCTGTGCTAAAGGACAATTTCCCTTTACACAACACAATTAAATTGTACTGAGAACATACATTCATTAACACTTCGTTCCCATTTATGACCACTCATCTTTGCTGTTTCTCCTATCTGCTCATATTACATGATTTTAAAACATACATTTGACATGTTATACATTCCACTTCCTTAGTGGTTGATAAGTATATATATATTCTTAACACTGAAGAATGCTGTATACATGAAGCCACCACACTGATAAATGTAGAATGTAAACTGTAAATGCAAAGGCGTCACACTGGCACATTACATTGATAAGGGTGACTGTGGTGCATGTAATTTGTGTGAACTAGTCATCTTGATGAAGGTTGATGGTCAACTCAAACCGACACAGTGTTGGATATACCGGTCACCTTGTCCATAAAGCATTGAGGCCCTGGCAAGGGACAGTGTTTATATTGAGTGAGAGTGCAGATGTGAGTTACGCGAATGGGTGTACTGTTCTGTAGAGTTGATAGGTAACAAGGCACTCATTCACTCATAACTGGAAGTCAATGACTGCTGGAACTACTGTTAACAGTTTCATACAGTTTAATGGGACGCACACTCTGACAACACAGCTACAGTCACTGGAACAAGTTGGCAACAACATCACATGCTTGAAAATGGTTTACGACATCAAATATACATTCGTAAAGAATGTGAATACCACAGAACGTTTGTAGCTAGTGTCTCTGGGTTCTAGTTGTATTTACTTTCAAGGCTAACTGACTGATCACGTCAGTTAATGTTCTCAAATATTTATCATCAATGGCTCCCTGACAGAACCTCTTCTGACGAAGAATTACAATAGTAAATTAGCAGGCTTTTATGACGACAATCTTAAAACCACCAGTAGTGGATTACAATAGTAGACATCTCTGCATCATCATCAGATAGTAAGGCATCCCTGTTCTCCGAACGATGATCCGCTTAGGCAAAGGCGAGATCCAAAAATGGTCCCTAACTTAATTGAGCTTCGCTCACTCCGAAGCTGCATAATGAAGCATAAGTAAAGGATGCTGTCCATCATTTAAATAATGCTGTGTAGCTCATATGCATAGTAATGCAATGTATATCATATGAATAATGGTGCTGCTAGCAAAATGTCGTCTCGAAAATAGTCAATCATATACATGTGCAGACCATACCATGGCTGCAGATCTAGGCATTGGAAAAGGTACAGTAACTGTCTCTCTTTACCTTATCATCCTAGAAAAACACTAGAAAAATAGCACACGCCATCCTTTGGCGCTAAGAATATATTCTGGGGAGGAACATAGACATAATAGTCACACAGACGATGTCGCCTTTCCCCAACATTTCACAGCAAAGAACAAATCTTCGGACTTCTGTCCGTACAGCGACCAGGATCCGGCATCATCACGGAAGTCTCTCTCGACAACCCCCGTTCGACACATGCGCAGAAGCGCGTGACCCCCAGAGTTCAACTCAAGATGGGCCGACGTAAATCTTAGTATTCATATAAGACCCAAGAGAAAGTAACAGACATAATAAAAGGTACCATCAACTAAATCAAGCGTTATGTACCTTTGACTAACAACAAAAAGTGTTAACAGACAAATAAATATATTTCTATATATATATATCTCTATATTCATTGCCTACAAAAGAATTTGTGCGTAACAGACTACCACACCCCCCGGGAAAAAAAATGAAAATCATTTTTTTCCATCTGAGAGCAACATACAATAGGCTCACAACGCACGAATAATGCGCTGATGAGAAATATCAACAATTTATATAATGCCAACTAGGCTAAGTCGACGAATCGACAAGTGAGAATATATCTCAACATCTCAGACAAAGTATTTCTCTAAGTATAAATATTTCCAGATAGGTGTCACCAACGTATACTACAATACTGGCAATATCAAAACCCATACAAATAATTCATAAAATAATTCCATATTAGGTACTATGAGTTCGTGATTACCAAGGAAGAAAAAATCATCAAAAGACCAGCGGTAAATGTACATTAATGAACCGCTAAGTGGTGATACAATCAATATATCACATATTACAAATATGTACATATTTTGATATAGAAAAGAACTATTGTAGAGTTAGACGTATTAAGTAGTCTAAGCTATAACAGTTAGGTGGAATCATGTGGGCATCTAGACAAAATGTCTGCCATCACATTTTCTGAGCCACGGATAGCTCGCACCAAAAAATGAAAAGGTTGAAGAGCAATCGCGTATCGAGTTGATCTCGAGCACGTCAAATTTTTACTTTGAATAGCTGTAAGAGATTTCTGGTCAGTTTCCACAATGAAATGCGCGCCAAGAAGGAATCTTTGAAGTTTGAGAATTGACCAAACTATAGCCAATAATTCACGATCTAAAACCGAGTAATTCCTTTCTGCCGCATTAAGTTTTCGAGAAATATACATTACAGGATGCAGAGTTTCTGAGTACTCTTGCATTAGTGCCACTCGGATCTCAGTGGATGAAGCGTCACTACGAAGAACAAATGTCTTATCTGTAGTAGGTAACATTAAGATAGGTGGAGTTGAAAACAAAGTCTTAATCTTATCCAAAGAGGATTGGCATTCCTGAGACCAGTGGACCATATTAGGAGACCCTTTTTTTAGTAACGAAGAAAGAGGTGCCATGATAGAGGATAGATTCTGAATGAATCGTCCATAAAATTGTATAAGACCTAAGAGACTTCTCACTTGCTTTTTAGTCTTAGGAATAGGGATGTTAAGTATTTTACTGGTATTATGGTCCTCTGTCTTTAGGAAACCATGACTGACACGGTGACCTAGGAAAGAAATTTCGCTAAAACCAATACAGGCTGTAGAGGGTTTCGCTGTCAACTTATGCTTGCGTAAAGTAGACATTAATTCATATAACCCCAAATAGTGATCTTCCCAAGTATCACTGAAAAGACAGATGTCGTCTAGGTATGCAATGACATCTGAACGATAAGATAGGATTCGACGCATCATGCGTACGAATGTAGCTGGGGCGTTCATAAGGCCGAACGGCATGAAATTCCATTGAAACAAACCCCTAGGTGTAGAAAAAGCAGTAAGAGGTTTGGCGTGTTCAGCTAAAGGAACTTGCCAATATCCTTTAGACAAATCAAGTTTAGTGAAGAAATGAGATTTAGAAAGCCTAGTAAGTAGTTCTTCTAGTAAAGGCATAGGTTCAGCATCGAACTTCGTAACCTGATTCAATTTGCCTTTTGTGCTTTGGCAAACTGAGTGAGCGCAAACTCTTCCAGTTTCTCTTCAGTTTTGCCCAAGTCTATCCCTTGCTTGATAAAGTAGTCTAAAGTCGACATAATGTTTAATAATATGTGACTAGTTACCTGAAATATTAATGCAATCTATTTCGAAGTAATTGGAAACAAGTTCTTAATAAACTTGATTAATCAGCTTAATTTATCCCAATCTCTGTGGGAGACAAGCCTTTATTAAGGTCTTGTATAATCAACTGTATAATAATAATAATAATAATCCACCACCAGTTGATTTTATACCACAAGTGCACTACACAGGTAAAAGTGCATCATCAAATATATTTATAAATAGCATATGTCATCAACAACATAATAGCATATGTCAACCAACAACATACACAAAGGACAATCATAAAAGACAATATGAAAACGTTCGCAGGAATTAAATAAATCAAATAGGTAAACTAAAGAAAATTATCACAGAAACTGTGATGATAACTGCGAGGAAATAAACAAAACAAATGACGTCACAGTGTATAAATATAAATGTTGTATACAACCAAATGAAAGGAAAGATGAGACCTACAAATACAAACAAATCAAAACAAAACTGAAAAACAGAAAAATATTACAAAAAACAACGTTAGGTACAACTCGTCACAGCTAACAAAAATAGCAACAAATGTTGCAAGCAAATTTTCAATTAAGAAAATTGCACCTACAGAACACTAATATAGGCCCTCTATGACGTGGTATTCCCTGTATTAGTCACCTGCCCAACCTTCCCGCAGAAATATACACAACAATATCACATGTAAACATATAAACATAAATACATATAGCATACAATAGAATGTGTTGCAGAGAAGGCTCAGTTGTTACAATATTATGGTACAGTTTTCAATATCATGAACTGTAACTTAAATAAATAATTAATTCTGGCCTTAAATATTTTAAAGTTCAACACAACATAGAGCAGTACAAGAAGATCCACCGTTGACAGTTCCTAAGTATAATAAGTAGGACTTCTCATTTCAGTTGCACTGTACTTCTTGCTAACACAGTTAAATATGTGATTAAATACTGATGTGTAGACTGTTTGCTCGATGTAAACAACCTCTGACCTAATTATAGCATTCGCTTGACAGGACAGGTCACGTGACAAAAAATGCTGACATCGACTGAAGACTTGTACTGCTGGTGTTCGTATGTCGTATCAGACGTCAGGAAACTATCAGTAGTTGACTTCTAACTGGCTACACTGCAAAGGTTAGATCCAGAAATCAGGCCACCATATTGATAAGTGCATATATATTCTTATCACTGAAGAATGCTGTATACATGAAGCCACCACACTGATAAATGTAGAATGTAAACTGTAAATGCAAAGGCGTCACACTGGCACATTACATTGATAAAGGTGACTGTGGTGCCTGTAATTTGTGTGTACTAGTCATCATGATGACGGTTGATGGTCAACTCGAACCGACACAGTGTTGGATATACCGGTCACCTTGTCCATAAAGCATTGAGGCCCTGGCAAGGGACAGTGTTTATATTGAGTGAGAGTGCAGATGTGAGTTACGCGAATGGGTGTACTGTTCTGTAGAGTTGATAGGTAACAAGGCACTTATTCACGCATAACTGGAAGTCAATGACGGCTGGAACTACTGTTAACAGTTTCATACAGTTTAATGGGACGCACACACTCTGACAACACAGCTACAGTCACTGGAACAAGTTGGCAACAACATCACATGCTTGAAAATGGTTTACGACATCAAATATACATTCGTAAAGAATGTGAATACCACAGAACGTTTGTAGCTAGTCTCTCTGGGTTCTAGTTGTATTTACTTTCAAGCTTAACTGACTGATCACGTCAGTTAATGTTCTCAAATATTTATCATCAATGGCTCCCTGACAGAACCTTTTCTGACTAAGAATTGCAATAGTAAATTAGCAGGCTTTTATGACGACAATCTTAAACACCAGCAGTGGATTACAATAGTAGACATCTCTGCATCATCATCAGATAGTAAGGCATCCCTGTTCTCCGAACGACGATCCGCTTAGGCAAAGGCGAGATCCAAAAATGGCTCCTAACTTCGATGAGCTTCGCTCACTCCGAAGCTGCATAATGAAGCATAAGTAAAGGGCGCTGTCCATCATTTAAATAATGCTGTGTAGCTCATATGCATAATAATGCAATGTATATCATACGAATAATGGTGCTGCTAGCAAAATGTCGTCTCGAAAATAGTCAATCATATACATGTGCAGACCATACCATGGCTGCAGATCTAGGCATTTGAAAAGGTACAGTAACTGTCTCTCTTTACCTTATCATCCTAGAAAAACACTAGAAAAATAGCACACGCCATCCTTTGGCGCTAAGAATATATTCTGGGGAGGAACATAGACATAATAGTCACACAGACGATGTCGCCTTTGCCCAACATTTCACAGCAAAGAACAAATCTTCGAACTTCTGTCCGTACAGTGACCAGGATCCGCCATCATCACGGAAGTCTCTCTCGACAACCCCCGTTCGACACATGCGCAGAAGCGCGTGACCCCCAGAGTTCAACTCAAGATAGGCCGACGTAAATCTTAGTATTCATATAAGACCCAAGAGAAAGTAACAGACATAATAAAAGGTACCATCAGCTAAATCAAGGCTTATGTACCTTTGACTAACAACAAAAGTGTTAACAGACAAATAAATATCTTTCTATATATATCTCTATATTCATTGCCTACAAAAGAATCTGTGCGTAACAGTGGTCTTCATTTTTTTTTCATGTCACTAAACATGTCATTATTTTCTTACATTACAACATATTATCATAACAAAACTGCGGAATTTCATTTATGCCGTCACTTTTCTTAAGTGACCTTTCCTCTTTTCATTTATGACTGTTTTTAACCCTTGTCTTTCTCTCTCACATTCTGCCAACTGTGTACTTATCCATACAAAGTTTATTTCCGTTTACACATCCAGTCACTCCTATTGTCATACATGTAAATTCCTCATATCGTATTATCTTCTGTCACCACACACCTGGTGTGAACTGTCTGGCCTTCCTCTTCTCTCGTATAAAGCAAAACATGTCTTCTGTCATGTCTCCCTATATACATAGTTCATGATGGCGTGAGCCATTTACTATCATGGCAACACTGAATTTCCATCCTCCTATCCACCCTTTGCTAACTAGACTCCTGTCCTTGGTCTACTACGCGGAAATATTTTCAACTTCTTTGGTCTACATATCTTAAACCGCGTTGTCGCTTTGACCTACTTGCGTATTTTTCTGCTGCTGACCTGTCACTTGACATTATTTTCTACAACACTGTCTCCCAGTGTCTGAATTTCTGTTGTATATGTTCGGTGAGGGTTATCCTCAATAGACTCACATTTGTAGTCTGATAAACACCGCACTTAACGTTTTTATATGTTTTTCGTTCCCTCCCTGGAACTTCTCTTTGTGCTTTCTCTTCTTTCCTTCTCCACAACACTGTCTCCCAATGTCTAGATTTCTACTTTATATGTTCGGTGAGGGTTATCCTCAATAGACTCACATTTGTAGTCTGGCAAACGCCGCACTTAACGTTTTTATATGTTTTTCGTTCCCTCCCTGGAACGTTCTCAACACAATTCTCTTCTTTTCATGTATTACGGAGAGAAAAAAAAATATGATTTCTCCCCAAAGCCTTCACTGCCGCAAAAATCTCTCTTTGCCATTTTCTCCATTGCTTCTCACTTCTACATAAGTTCCTTCTCGAACTATCTCTTCTATATGTCTGTGCCATCCTTCCTGTGGCTTCTCAATACTCCCGTCACTTCTCCGTGACTCTCAATTTTCCCATACTTATTTATCTAAGCTATTCTCTTGTGTTCGCCATCTTCCATGGCCATTATACCTCACCGTCCAATATCTCAATTACTCACTCTTAATTTCGCCATCTCTTATGGCTCTTCTTCTTCCCACATAATATCCTCGTCATTTTTCATGACCTTGTATCCCTCATCTCCCCCTCTACTTCACTTAATATCTATATTTTCTTTTTCCTTTATTTCTCTTCTGACATCGATGACGATTTGCCTGCTCTGCCTTTTCTATCCACCTTTTCCTGTTTGCATAGAATAAACTTTGCAAACCTGTTCCTTTCCAGAATTTTTTGTTGAACTCCGTTATACTTTCCAGCCATATTAGCTGCATTATAATATGATTGTCCTCTATATTTACTGAAATCATTTTCAAGTTCACTGAAGTAGTTCAGTATCCGCTCGGCCATACTTTCGCCGATGTGATCTTTCAGTTAAAAAAACCTCAGAAAGCGTTCAATTGGTATTCCATCACTAGGAGAAACATTTGTAACAATAACAGTAAGTTTATCAACATGGGAAATATCAGGGGTTGAATCAACTGATAAACTAAAATAACCTGCTTGTTTAATGTCGCTAAGTATTGCTTCTCGAACTTTATTAGCCATCAACTGGATAACCTCTTCACATATAGTTTTGGATAAGTACGATGGCTGACCACCGCCTTTACTTCCATACTGATTTATGTGAGCATGCAGGAATGGATCAAATTTGGCAATTAATTCAAGCAATCCAAAAAAAGTTACCATTGTTTGGAGAATCAAATGTTTCATCATCTCCTCTAAATGGGAAGCCACGTTCTGCCAAAAGGGAAATCACTGCAATAACTCGCTGAAGTACGTGCCGCCAATAATCCTGCTCTGCTTTGATTTGCTCTTCGAGTTTTGATGTTAACATTTGACCACACTTTCTTGTTAAATATGTTAGCACAGAGTTTATATGATTTTTAGAGTTTTTGTGGGTTTGAACAAGATAAGCGTGATGCCAATGATTGAAACCAGTAGAAGCTAAAGCTGTAGTTGAGTAATTTGGTTAGAGAAAAGTTTGCACACAAAACAGTAGACTTTTCCTTTTGTGAGAGAATACACTAACCATTCTCGAGGGTAGGTTTCTCCATTTACTTTAGTGTAATGGAATACATTCTTTGAACAGACCCAGGCTTGGTTTTTGAATGTTCGCTTCGAATTGGTAAAAGGCTGATCCCAGTGCTGACATTTCGATGAGCATTTTGCAATCCAGAATGATATTTCATCGTTATTCAATGTCGTCCATTTAATCTACGTCATTATTATCTCTGAAATCACTAGTAGCATGAACAGTTGGTATTTGTGTGTCTGCAATTCTAGGGTTTTCGCTGAGCTTGTTTGCTTGTTCATAGTCTTTAAGATCGTAATGAGCTTGGACTGCTTCTTTTAATGTAACTATCTCGTGAAATATTCCTTCAGTGCCTTGTGTTAACTCTTTGGCTATAGGTCTTCTCACTTCATTGTCACTTTCTCCAGAAGTTTCCGTATTTGTAGTGGTAGTTACTGACAACAGTTGTCCTTGAAGAAAGGCTGTGTTTTGTATATAAACTGGTTGTTCCTCAGTCTGCCCAAACTGCTCAGTGTAGTCTATTTTATTTTCTTCTCTTTGTAAACATAAATGTTGTGTATCTGAGAGGTTATGCAGGTAGGATCTGCCTGTTGTACAAAGCCATATGACGTGCTTGGATTTAAGTGCTTCAGTATTGCCTTCTGTTTCATTTGTCGCTTTCGTTTACTAGCACCACTTTCATATCGCTTACTCATTATTGTTAACACTAGAAGTCAAAATTAAATATTATTGTGAATTACAATGGTATAAAAGAATCCTCACTTGATTTCAAAATGCATGGAACATTACTCTAGGCTCTACTAATGTTCATAATGTTTTTATTTCTAAAATAGTTTCGCATTTTGGCGAAGCTGGCAAAAAATTGCGGCAATTTCTCCGTTTGGCTAAATTGAAAAGCAAAGTGTTAAAGCCTCCACAAACTTTACTAAACAGTAAGTGCGTATTTGTGTAACTGTTATCCAGTCATACGTGTTTAATGTTACTAGCAACTATGCCTATGTAGTAGAATCAAGAATGTGTGCTTTGGTCACTTCCATCAATGTATTCCTGAATTTTGGATTTGTGCTTACACATTATTGGCTTAGGTACGCCCCTGATTTTTATCATTACAAATGGAATACAATTAATCGTGAATGTTTTATTTATTTTTTTTTGAAGGAGGCAAAGGCCCCACTAGATTATGAGGCCCTGGGCTGCAGCACGCTCAGTTCATATGTCAATCCGGCACTGCCTACACTACTGACTTACAAAAGAGTTGATATCTTTTGTTGGAAGTGAGAACCACACAAAAACAGTAGGCTAATACGTTTGCCAAAATAAATAGACGCACCGAAGAAATCATTCTCTACTCAATAAGGATTCACAATTTTTATTGGATTATTATAATTACAACTTAATGATCACGATAACGTACCGTGAGCTGTAGATTTAATAATTTATATTCAAGGGGTTAACTGACACCTAGAAATTATTTCAAGGGTTCCTTCAAGATAAAAAGGTTGAAGAAGGCTTCTTTATACATACATACTTACATCTGCTGTAAATATTAATTTAGGGGCAATGAACATTATAAATGTAATAAAACAACATACATTTACAGTATCAAGTTACAATTAAGAAATAAAGTACGTTAAAAAACAATAAAAAACAAATAAGAACGAACGTAAAAAACAACCAAACAAAAACAAAAATAAAATCCTCATTGAAACCAATCAGATTAAAGTAGTATATAATAGATAGATAGATAGATAGATAGATAGATAGATAGATAGATAGATAGATAGATAGATAGATAGATAGATAGATAGATAGATAGATAGATAGATACAGACAGATAGACAGATAGACAGACAGACCAGACAGACAGACAGACAGACAGACAGACAGACAGACAGATAGATAGATAGACAGACAGATAGATAGATAGATAGATAGATAGATAGATAGATAGATAGATAGATAGATAGATAGATAGATAGATAGATAGATAGATAGATAGATAGATAGATAGATAGATAGATAGATAGATAGATAGATAGATCAGTCTGGTTTGAATTTTTCAGGGGAGTTTACTAAAGTAAGTTTATATGTTTAAGGGAAAGAATTACGCAAAAATAAAAATATAAATTCAAAAGTGGTTTGTTACTTTATTTAATCTACTAATAATTTAAATTGCATTTTTTTCTTTTTTGCTACATATTTTTAAGTAGGTCGTGAGACATATTTCACATTTTAAGTATGGTAATTTTATTGGCGTCTGATTATTTTTTTAAAGAAAACATTTTACAAGAGCAGGTTGGATATTCTATGATTGTTCTATATTTGCATATGTAACTTCTAATGGATGATAACTTTTAATTCTGGATCCTTCGTCGTACAACAAAACATCGCAGATAACTGAAACAGACTGCAATATCTTTTGTAAAAAAATATGGTATTTTTCGGTTTTCACTGCGACTCATGCAAGTTAAAAAAATACGCCTCATGCGAGCATTTGAACAAAAAAATGCGACTCATGTGAGCATTTAAGAAAAGAAAATAAAGTTAGACCCATAAGATATCATTATCGAAGCACTACGCAGAATTCGTGAATACAGAGACGAGTTCCTTTCGTCATTATCCACAATTACAAGAAGCAGTATTAGAAGTAGCTCCTGACTTACCAATAGCAGACATAGAGATACCTGGGACTCAACAGAGAACAACTAAGTGTCCCACGGTGATCAGGAGAGTCCGTCCCACAGACCACACGCTCAAACTGAGACGGAAGTCGGAGCGTGCCAACTTCGCAAGCCAAGAAATGCCGTTTCTCACGAGACACTACAGGAGAGTATCATTAAGATCACTCAGATGTCAGGAGGTGAGGCCTCGCTCTCGGCCCTACCCGACGATAAAGTGATCGGTATCCTCGAGGCAATAACGGGCAGGAGGAGCATAATTAGAGTTACAAGACATGAACAAGGAGTTATAAGAGCTCTAAATAACACCGAGAAGACAAACAAACTGATGATCGAACTAGAGTCCGGACACAAAGAAGTCCAGCTACCCCAACAAGTTAAAGTTACTGTGGAAATCTACATGAAAACCAAAAAGATAGTTGTAAGAGGGGTCGACAACAATTGGTCTACACAAGAAGTCCACAGCCACCTGCAAACAGAAAACAAGAATGTCACAATAACACAGGTTGAAAGACTGAAGACATAGGACAAGAAGGACACAAACCTAGTTATCCTAACTATTGAAGGGACTTCAAGACCAAGTCAACTTAACCTAGACGATAGATGTCGAAAAAACAGAACAGCACATCCCTCCAGTTATACAGTGTTCAAAATGTCAGCAATTTTCGCATACAAAGAAAACATGCAAGAGAGAGACAGTTTGCCGGTACTGTGGGGGAAGTCACTCTTACAATGAATGTCCTCACGCGAAAAGGGATACCAACTATAAAGTGCGCATCTCCAACAGAACCTGCGCAAACTGTCTCGGGAACCACGGCCATACTGAAGGAATATGTAACCAAAAACGTTTTCTTCAGAGAAGCAAGACACTGAGTCGCTTCAGGTGGCACTGCTAAACAGGAACATCACACAAGAACCCAACTAATAAAACGTACCACAGAGGTGCGAGACGTAAAACAAAAACTCAAAGTCGACAAAGAACATGCATCACAACGAAGACACAGATACCATAAGAGACGAAACAATAGGAGCCTTATAGAGCGCCCAGACAACGTTACAGGATATGAAATCCATTCAGCACCAAATAGAAGTCTACATCGCCAAACTGGCAGAGCTAAAGGAGGAGAACGAAGAAGTCCTCAACAGAATTGAAACAGAGAGAAGGATCATCGAGGATATTGTAACAAAAAGCAATCAAGGAAGAGAAAGAAGCAAAGAAACCAAAGACAAAATAATTACCGAAACCCTAGAGGAACTCCTACCAAATATAATAGAGACAGTCATAAACAACATACAGCCGAAAAAAGATAACAACGAGAAGGGACCAAACAGGCAGCTAGCGGTTCTCTTTAGGACCAGTCCTTTTCAGGACTAGGAACGTGCTACATCGAAGCCGTTTCGGTTAACAGGGTATAACGGCAAAATAATAGACGGAAAAAAATAGATAATGCGTTACCAGTTCCGTTACAGTTGACAGTGAGAAGATGTGCAGATTAATATATAACTCAACACCCTTCATTCATAGAGAAAGAAATAAAAATACAGATTAATCCAAATGTTAACTCGTTTGGATGCGAGACACAGACAACGACTACAACACACAGAAGCCAGATCCAAGCCTCAGAAATAAGGTATCTGACGAAGGTGACTGAAGTAACAAGAAAAGACATGGTCCACAACCAGACGATACATCAATCAATACAGTTTAGCTCCCCAAGGAGCATAGGCCTTCAACAAACACATGCCAAGTCTTCCTGTCCTGTGCCATCCGCTCAAATTCTTTACATGTTGTTCTCATCATTTTCACCTCTGTTTCCAGTTCTCTTCTCTATGTGTTTTTTTGGTCTACCTCTGCCTCTCTTTTCCTGTGGATTCCAGAACAAGAACTGTCTTCTAATGCTATCAACAGGTTTCCTCAAGTGTCCTATCCATCGCCAGCGTCTTCTTCTCAACTCTTGTTCCACTGGCACTTGCCTGGTTCTTGTCATCAATTCCACATTTGTGACTTTGTCATACCATTTCAGTCCTTCTATACTACGCAAGCACCCGTTTATAAAATTGTGTAGCTTTTTGGTTGTTGTTTTTGTTGTTCTCCATGTCTCAGAGCCATACAATAGGACTGACTTCACATTTGAGTTGAAGATTCTTATTTACGTGTTGGACTTGATTTAGGCATGAGGCTGGTTACCCCATCCCGTACACAAAAAAAAAGTTTTACCACAAAAACTTCAACAAACATGGACAAGTCAGACGATACATAATGACCTAAAAAACCAACTCCTGCAGACGCAAGTAGAACAGTCCCAACTTAGATAGTTTGGCCATGTCTGCAGAATGGGAGAAGATCGGCCACCCCGACAAGTATAGGAAACTAAGAGCCAGGGATGCAGTCCTCCAAAAGTCCGCTGGGAGGACAACATTGGACAATCTCTGAAGGACCGATCGCTAGAATGGAACCAGGCCAGGAGGAAGACACCGAATAGGATAGCATGGCACTCTCTCTTCTAAACATCTACGAGGGGCGTTCAGAAAGTAATGCACCACATCGTTTTTCTCAGGAGCTGTTTATTCAAAAAGCATGAAATTTATACACAATATACATGAATATGTCGTGTAAACATCGGTATTATTCAACATAATCCCCATCAACTTGTACGGCTTTATGCCAGCGCGAAACAAGTGCATGTATTCCTAGCCCGTACCAGATTTTGTCTTGATCATGTAGCCATTTCTTCGCTGCATGAATCACTCCTTCATCATCTTCAAACCTTGTCCCACGGAGTGCATCTTTAAGTGGACCAAACAGATGAAAATCAGAGGGTGCCAAATCGGGACTATAAGGTGGATGGGGTATAACAGTCCAACCCAATTTGGTGATTGCTTCCCGTGTTTCCAGACTTGTGTGAGGGCGCGCATTGTCGTGAAGGAGAAGCAGGTCTTCTGAATTCTTGTGCGGCCGAACTTTGCGAAAACGTTGATTGAGTTTTTTCAATGTCTTAATGTAAGCTTGCGAACTGATTGTCTCTCCTCTTCGCATAACGTCCATAAGAATCGCACCTTCAATGTCCCAAAAGACAGTGATCATGACCTTTCCAGCTGAAGGAATTGTCTTGAATTTCTTTCTTCGTGGTGATTGCGGATGATACCACTCCATTGACTGTCTTTTGGTCTCAGGTTCAAAATGATTTTCCCAGGTTTCGTCACCTGTAACGATCTTAGCCAAAAAGTTATCTCCATAAGCAGTGAAACGCTCCAACAATTCAGAAGAAATTGCTTTCCTTTGCAATCGGTGGTAATTTGTGAGACTTCTAGGAACCCATCTTGCGCAAACCTTTGAAAATCCGAGAGTTTTTATAACTGCATTTGCACTACCAATACTGACTGACAGCTGTAAGGCCAATTGTTGAGTATGTGGCCGGGTAGGGAATTGGGGGTTGCTGTTTAATTGCAGAGAGTGTTAGATCTAGATTACTAGCTTGACCGCTAGAGTTCGCAATTTCTCCCTTACAGTCTTACGGGATTTTACCAGGTTCGGGGATAATCATCTAGGATGTTCTATTAGAGCAGATGTGTTTTATTTATATGATTTACCAGCAAGAGCAGTTATGGTTCATTTATATTTCCTTCCTTCCTCTCATGAATGTATGGCAAAGCAAATGAGTGACGACCTGCCTTTAGTATCAACTTGACTTTTATTTAATTATAACGTAATTACAAGTCGACATGGCAAAACTTCATAAGACACATATGACAATTATTCTTCAGAGCATTTTTCTTCTCAAAATCCCGCTGTATGAGTTTTCTAACTTCATTATAACCATTCTGGTTCTATTCTTAGGAAATTCTTTCTTGTTCATAATGCCATATTTTCAAGTAAGTGCATACCAGTAGTTCAATAGGGATTACTCTGCTTCTTCAGGATATAAAATTTGCCATATCTCCTCCTGATATGTTATTGCTTCATCAAAACAAATCAATCCTGCATGTACCTTTGAAAAGAAAACTTTCAGCCATTATTTCCTTTCTAAATCTGCAACAATCATTCGATTTCGACATGTCAATAATTGTATAGTAATTAGTTCCTACTTACAGACTTCGAATATAGAGTTTAAATACACAAAAATGCACTTTGAAGAGAACATGCCATCATCCCTGGAATTTCTAATTCTTCAACTTGAATAAACTTTCATGCAGTAAACCACTGCGTTATGAGCACAAACTTGCTTGTCTTACTAGCTAGACGCGTCCCTTCCAACTAACTAGGCTGCTGGGGACAATCGCGTCTCTTCAAACCTTTCTGAGCTCACGATTGGGTAAAAATCACGTGACTAATTTTGACATGTAACGCGACTCTATCCTAATTAAAATTTAATCTGTTTCTAGGAAAGTAGAAATTTATATGCTAATCTGGTTTTTATAGCCTGTTTCCAAAGGAACAACTATGTACACGGCTACATATAGATCCCGGGGCCTTGCAAATGTATCCCATAGGGAGACATTTGAGTACTATCAACTCTAAAAAAATATCCTCAAAATTTCCTAAGTTCAAAAAAATTTTCATAAAATTTAACGAAATTCCTACATCTGAGCTCCTATGTCTATATGGGACTGTCGTCTATAAAGGGGCCTTATAGACGGACATCATCTCAAAAAATGCAAACTATCTTTCATATCAATACATATTTCAACCAAATTTACAAATTGGCAACACTGACCAACAAAATCCTAAAAACAATCATAAGGTCATCACCAAAAAATGTGACGAGTGGCAACACTGGGAAATGAACAATAAAATATCTTATTTGCAGAACTTGGCTGCATTATCATAATCTATTACATTTCATTCAAAAATATAGTTGATTACATTCTCTTAGATATGGTGGGGGGTGTTATCTCTTTTCTGTTCCTGTTATTTGCTCCATATATAAGTCTGCAAGACTTAAAAAATCTTTTTTTTTTCTGGCGTACTTGTTTATTCTAGTTTCCAAGTACTCTGCAATATCCCAAGAAATGTCCAAAATCTCCAATTCCTATGGTAATGGTAATCCACTTTCATAGAATAGCCAATGTTTTCATGGGTACTCATCATTTTCTCTTTTTTTTTTTTTTTTTTTTGAATGAGCTACTTGCTCATTATTACATGTAGAAAACATCTCTAGATATAATATGCATATTTTATCAGACGATAATATAACCAGCATCATTTTATAAGTAATCATTTTTCACAATAAAAGCATTAAAACCTCATGGCTTATCCTTATTTATTTTTCTGAATGTACCCTGTTATTCACATTTTCTAAATGGTAAGTGTATAAATTCGTTCTAAGTCCGTCACTGTAGAAAAAATGTTCTATATTACATTTTTTTTTCTTCTTCAAAATATGTGATGTTTGTCTCCAATATCCGTGCGTCTGGTAGTGATCCTGTCCATTAGTCAGTTATTTCTAATCATTCCTTCTTTTCTGTCAACACAGTATTTTTTCTGTGAACTCTTTCCTAGAAATATTATTTTATATATATATATTTTTATATTTTTTTCAAAGATCTTCTTTGACTTACCATACATCAATTTTCAAACATCTAATTATTCAGCAACCAACAGACGAATATGTTACTATCATATTATGAAATATAAGGGAATGGAAAATATAGTTTCAAATCATCATGAATTTTCTACATTGGGTTCCGTATTACTTTATTTTCTCTGTTAAGCCAACTGCTTATACTCTTGACAATATGTATCCATGTTGTCACTCTCAAGGCATCCTTGTATACAGTTTATATTTGTCTCCTTTTTTTTCATAACACCAATGTATCATTTATGGTGTTCCAATATCATTGTGTCTATTCTAGTCCTCCTGTTATCTTGAGAATTCATCCTTAGTAACTCCCTATGTACCTTATCTAGCAATACATTTTTCAAAAACACATCAAACAATTATTTATGGAACAATCAACTGAGATGTAAGAACTTTTGACAATATGAGATGAAAAAAAATTTTGGGGTCATCACTCAAAAAATGTGACATAGAAGGGAAGAAAAAATATTCAATTGATCGTGAGGAATCTACAATATCCTTATAAGACAAAGTTCCTGGCACTCTGACTACTATTTATCCATATTATTTCTGATTATCCTTGTATAAAGTATACCATTTCCATTTTCTTTATAAGTCCAATTCATCGCTCATGGTGCTCCAATATTTAAAATGTGGATCCTTCCTATTCCTCTTATTCTGTACTGGAAATACGTCCTTATTAATTGTCTATGTACTATATCTGCGAATATTTATCAACAATATATCAACTAATCATTTATGGAACCATTAACACAAATGTCTAGACTTTACCAAAACATGAACAAAAACATGTCTTTTTACATATGTGCAAAATTTCGACACCAACTCTGCCTTCGCAGGTCGAGGGTTAGTCAGAGTTATGTGGTGCCTGTAACATCCGCTGACTACAGCCAGATGGGTGACTTATGGTACTTATAATTCAAAAATCTCGTCCGTCAGTTATCTTAAGTGTGGGGCGGGGGTCTATTTCATGGTGTCCTTGACAAAGTTTGCTGCATTTCTAATCTAGGTATTCTTTTCTTATGTCATAATATCTCCATGATATATCTGTGACATGTCTGTCCTTGGGATAACATTATTATTTTTTTTTCAATATCCTCGGGGTGAGCAAATCTCAGTACGTCCAATTTCATCAATCATGTATTTTTTTTTTCTCTCGTAATTCTGGGTATGTTATGAGTATAGTAAATTGTCAATTTATTTCAACCATCTTACAACATTCTGTAATTCGTGATAAGGAATAGTCATTTGTTATACAACAATGTTCATATTACAAAGGCAATAAGCAAAAAATCAAAGAGATATCTTCTCCGAAAATGCGGATGTATCTCTATTTCTCCTACCTCTGGGCGTAGTAATTATTCAGTCATTATTTTTTTTCTCCATTATTTAATCTCCATTTTGTGTCCTTAGTACCTGTGGTTCCATGGGATTATCATAATCTATTTGTCTCTTGTCTACTGACAATCCTTCAATAATGACTTCAAATATGGTCCTCATATGTGCAGTAATCATCTGCTCTGATTTGTTCCATGTCCATGGTATTCATCAAATATTCTATTATATCCTTGTCTTATCTCGTAACCACGAAAGACTAAAATTATTGCTCCTCCAATGTTAATGTGGGGGATCTTGTGCATAAACATTACAACAAAATCTCAGCTGTGACAACATAAAGTTTCACCATAATATAAAATGGTATCTTCATCATCATTAAACAGTTGCTTCATTCTCTCATGTGCCATCAGTGGCTATCATCCGGTAATGGGTGTTCAATGTGGGTTCAGCATATACAAATGCTGTAGAGGGGTATTTCATTTGCTAAGTCAACATGTGCAAATGCTATTTCTTTAACATGGGCAAAGGCATCATCAACAAATATGTGTAATGTGTTCAATCTGGGGTTAGCATATACTAATGCTCTCAAAGGATTTTTTTCATTTGCAAAAAATCAGCATGCGCAAATGTCATTGGAGTACTTGTCATAGGCAGTATCAACAAAATACTGCTGGAGTATCAGAGATCATGCTGGTGGGGGTATGACTGGTAATGGGCAGTAGGAGTAAAAACTAATTTCTCACTCTAAAATGGTGATTTATTTTCTCTTTTTCTTTTCTTTTATGTCGACTGCTAACCTCAGGGCAGTCAATGTTTTACAATATTGGCTTATCATCATCAAAATGTGTGAGGGTGGCATATAATACATCTTATAAAAAAAACATTCCAATTTGATGCGTGATGCCATATGATGATGGATGGTATCCGCATGTCTGGTTTTGTGTGGTGTGCAGATGTGTTCAGTCAAAACAATGTTCATACAAAAATAACAGGGCAATCCACATAGGACGTCAGTAAACTCACGACGTATAAAGTCAATGATTCTTGAAACAGCCGTTGACGTTTTTCTTCATTATTTATTGTGGACGCCACAGTGACAAAATGGTTACGCGAATATGTAGACACATCAAACAGTCATTATCACAGCAACATTCAATACAGCAATAGACGGTAGACAGCATTACAATGATGAGTCAGATGCATGTTATATTTCATAGTGCTGTAAATGTAGTCAGGTGGAAAACTCCATCCTTTTCTATAACAGCCAGGAGATAACCAGATGTATGAGATCAGTTCACTCTCCTTAATCTGACTTCAGCAAGACAGACACGTCTGCCGAAGTATAAATAATGTCCTCAAAAATATCCTCTAGATAACAAAGGTTTTTCAAACCTAGTTCAGGTAACCAAGTAGCAAGTAATAGTCCTTGGGACCTGCATCAACCGATGCAGCACAATACAGCGACATGTGAGCTAGGAAAACATCTCGTGACGACGACTTTCGAAGACAGGCTATGAACCAGAAATCGTTCACGACCAAAAATCGATAGAGTTAATGAAAAATGTTAATTTACCTTGCCTTCCGGAAATACACAGAAATATTATGCCTCCCGGCATGTGCAAATACACTAGAGGTATTATCTCGAATAAACGAAATATCCATAAGAGGACTCTCACATTCCTGACAGAACAAAAAAAAATAGCGGAGATCCCCTCTTCAACGAGGCATCTCTTTCGCCATTCCAAATCGCTCACTCCACTAGTGGTGGGCGGAAACCGATCGACCAAAAGCAAGACAAGTCATGCGCAGTCCAGCGCAAAAAAAATGACCACAGCTCAAAAACTCAACTGCATTCGATACCAACGCGAGAAGACAAATGCTTACCGAGAAAAGTAACTATAAATTTCAAGCAGTTGTTGCCCTTGCGTTATAAAATAGATATTGTAATAAAATGATGTTGCGAGAATTTATCACGCAACATATCACCACCTCCCCCCGATAAAAAAAAAAAATGTGGAACATATTTTTTTTTTTTAAATATCAAAGAGCATGCGATAAGCGGCTCAAAACGCACGAATTATGCGCTGATAATTAATTAAATTGCCTAACATGAGGCTAAATATAGAGTGTCTGGTGAGGATATACCTCAACAGAAAAATAAATATGTCTCAAAAAATATTCACATCGGGGAGGTGTCACCAACACACATCACGTTAGCATGTAAACACAATATAAGTATGCAAGTTACTATAATCATCATTAAACAGCATACTCTAATATTGTCTTTAAAAATGGATGTACAAATCTGATAGGAAAATTTAAATAGTACATTCTTTGACATGTAATGACATAAGTACATAGTAAAGTTAAACTACATGACGATCCAGGACATATGCTCTGGCATTCCGAGGGTAAGTACACAATCTAGAACTCGTCATGCTTGATACTAGTAAGGTAAGTCCTCAGCTCAACAATGACATTCTGAGAAAGTACAAGCAATATAATGCTAATTAATAACTAATATGCTTCATAAGGTACAATACATTATTACTAATTGTGGCTGTTTAGTAAACTAACGGCCCTTATATTAACTACTCAGTCCTCCTCTATCATCTTAAAAACGAACAGAAGAAGATGACAACAAAGCACGATAGTGTGTACATATAAAGTGAGTACAGATGTGCTAATCTATTGTAGTAATATAGGTGTGTTATGACTCTGTAATATATAGGAATATAGGACAGAAGTATTAGTTGGAGTCATGTGGGCATCTAGACAAAATGTCAGCCATCACATTATCCGCACCACGGATAGCTCGTACCGTGAAGTGAAAAGGTTGAAGAGCCATAGCATATCGAGTGGATCTCGAACTCTTCAAATTCTTAGTCTGAATAGCTGTAAGAGCTTTCTGATCAGTCTCTAGAATGAAATGTGCGCCCAGGAGGAATCTTTGTAGCTTTAGAATTGACCAAACCATCGCTAACAACTCACGGTCTAAAACCGAGTAGTTCCTCTCTGCCGCATTTAGTTTTCTAGAAATGTACATAACAGGATGCAGAGTATTTGCATATTCTTGCATCAGTGCTGCTCCAATCCCAGTGGATGAAGCATCACTCCGAAGAACAAAAGTCCTATCAAGAGTAGGTAATCTTAAGATGGGAGGAGAAGAAAATATATTCTTGATTTGGTCTAATGAAGATTGGCATTCTTCAGACCAACGGACCAGATTAGGCGAACCTTTCTTCAACAATGTTGAGAGAGGTGCCATGATCGAAGATAAATTTGGAATAAATCTCCCATAAAATTGAATTAAACCTAGAGACTCCTAACTTGTTTCTTCGTTTTAGGAACAGAGATGTTCAGTATTTTGGAAGTATTGTGGTCTTCTGTCTTCAAGAGACCATGACCAACACGATGACCCAGGAAAGAGATTTCACCAAAACCAACAAAAGCTTTAGAAGGTTTTGCTGTCAAATTATTCTCACGTAGAGTGGACAGTAAGTCATATAACCCTAAATAGTGATCTTCCCAGGTATCACTGAAGAGACAGATGTCATCTAAGTATGCGATGACATCCGAACGATGTGACAGAATTCGACGCATCATGCGAACGAAAGTGGCAGGGGCGTTCATGAGACCAAAAGGCATAACATTCCATTGAAAAAGACCCCTAGGTGTAGAAAAAGCAGTAAGAGGTTTGGCATGCTCTGCTAAAGGCACTTGCCAATAACCTTTAGACAAGTCAAGTTTAGTGAAGAATCTAGAATTAGAAAGTCTAATCAGTAGATCTTCTAACAAAGGCATCGGTTCAGCATCGAACTTTGTGACCTGATTCAATTTGCGATAATCAACACAAATTCGTATGTTCTATCCTTCTTCCGGACAATAACCATGGAAGAAGAATATGGTGAAGTCGATGGTTCAATTATATTTAATTGAATCATTTCATCCAATTCCTTTTCCACTTGCGACTGAAAGTGTATAGGAATAGGATACGGCCTAACCCTAATTGGATTATTGTCGGTAAGAATTATGTCATGTTCTATGACATCTGTGTGTCCAGGAATGTCAGTGAGAACATCCTGAAATGTTTGTAACATCGACGTGACTTGTCGATGTTCGTCACCAGAAAGATTAGGAGAAACAGAAACGTTTTTCCAAGATTCCGTGGAATGTAATGGAACCACCGGAAGGGGAAGGTTGACATCAGAGAAGGTAGCTTCCTCATCCTGTATGACAGACAGGGAAGAATAATGACCGTGAGGTGCAGGAGCATCATCCGTTGCCTGGAAAATAGGCAGCAAATAGTCCGGACGTTCGTGAAATTCCGAAAGCATGTTTATGTGGAAAGTTTTATGCTTTCCATCAATATCGACCACATAGTCAACATCGGAAATCCGAGAGACTATTGCATACGGACCTTTTCATGCAATAAGAAGTCTATTTTCCCTACTGGGGAGTAGGACGAATGCTTTGTCACCTGGACAAAGTTGTCGTAGACATCTATTCTTGTTAGCAAACTGTCTTGCCTTCTCTTTAGCAATTTCTGATGAAGCAGTTGCTAGCTTACATGCCTCAATGATCTTTTGTCTAAGAGCAATGACATACTCATATGAGGATTGAGTTTCATCGCTAATATCATCGGCAGTGATGAGATCGTGTAATAAAGACATAGGGCCGCGCGGACGCGCGCCAAAGACAAGTTCGAAGGGAGAAAATCCTGTGTGTTCATTAGGGACTTCTCTATAGGCAAAGAGAGCCGCGGGTAAAACCCTGTCCCAATCTTGAGGATGATCTTCAGTTATCTTACAAAGCAAAGTCTTGAGCGTTCTATTCAGACGCTCAACTAACCCATTAGACATAGGATGGTAGATACTACTGAGAGATCGTTCAATATGTAAGGTAGACATTACCTGTGACATAGTGTCAGATATGAGTTGAGTGCCATGGTCTGACAATATTTCTCTGGGGAACCCCAAGCGAGAAAATATCAACCAAAGAGCATCTGCGATATCTGTAGTAGATATGCTCTTAAGAGGAATAGCCTCTGGCCAACGTGTGCACATATCGACACATGTAAGGATAAACTGATGTCCTCTGGCCGACTTGACCTTAAAAGGGCCAATAATATCTATGGCCATTTTCTGAAACGGCCGAATAGGAATGTCAGCAGCCTGGATAGGCGCAGCATGTCGTGGTCCTCTAGATTTGACCTCCTGACATACCTTGCATGATCGGCAGTAAATACGAATGTCCTTATTGACAAAAGGCCAAAAGAAAGCCGCAAGGACTCTCGACTTCGTACGGGCAAAAACCATATGTCCAGCACATTGCGAGTCATGAGCATGTTGTAATATTTGCACTCTCATGCTCTTGGGAACAAGAATTTGCGAATGTGCCGACGTAGTCGAATCTTGTACCATACGTACAAGTACGCCGTTTCTCATTGCAATCCAAGATTTTCTATTTGTATCCTGATTCGGATCACCTTTCTTCGCAAGAACGAAGAATTTTTTTAAAGAAGGATCTTCTTCTTGCAATTTTATGAAAGAGTCACGAGTGATTACTAAGTGACTATCTTGGCTATCAACTTCATTATCACTATTCAGTGAAGTTTCGGGTGTTTGTAGAGCTTGTGCTCTTGTAACTACTGCATTTGTAGCTTGCATGTTATTATCTTCCCAAGCAGCAATCTGCTGTGGGGTACACTCCCTAACTCCGTGAATACGACCAATAATAAGGTCCGCAATAGGATTAGGTAAGAGACAAGCATGCACATCTCCAGTAAAGAAAGGAGTGGCAATGCGAATTACAGCAGTAGGATATTTTTTCTAGAGTGCCGCCAAATGTGACACATTTAATAACCCTTCCTGTAGCACAAGATGGATCTACAAGCGATTGTCTAACACCAATAGTGGTGCATCCGGAATCGAAAAGTAGTGAGACCGGAGTATCATTAACAAGACCCTTATGTAGAATTAAAGAACCCCTCCCGTCATGCGCAACAGCAGCAGGAAGAGCGGGAAGTGGGTGACCACAACTCAAAGTAGTTATGGTACCCGGTTCGAATAAAGTACTGCATTGGGGGGCATTTGTTTGCTCTCTCAAAGTCAAAAGCAGAACCAGTGACAGCGTCAAAGTTTTTACTATCAACAACATGATTACAGGCTCCCTCAGTTTCCTGTTGTACAGCATTAGCCTGCTGATATCTCTTTTTTTGTGTTGAGATCTACCCCGACTATTATTACCTCTGAAGTTATCAGAGTTATTATTATCTCTGCAGTTATTATTGTCTCTATTGTAATTGTTATCCTGGTTCGAATTCCAGTTTCCACGATTACTATCATGTTCACATTGATGCGAACATCTATTTGTTTGGTTCTGAGGTCTTCGGCAGGAATAACCTCTATTACCATATCCTCTTTTGAAATGCTTATAATTATTAGGGTGATAGTAACGAGTACTATCAGGTTGTCTCCAATTCTTCGAAGAAGAATCACCATGAAATTGATTTCCATGATTTTGACAGAAATTACCGCTACTCTTTCTATCAAAATTTTGTTGGGATCTACGAGCAAAGTTTTGGCCATACGGAGCTGCCGAAGCAACTGGTAAACCTTCTTTCACCTTAGAGTTACCCATGGTTATGTGTGGGTGCGCAGTTACGTATTGGCAACAGAAATCTTCCATTTCTTTTATTGTTTTAGGTTTACGTTCATGAAGGAAAGCAAGGAAAGACTCATTGACAGACGACATGACTTTGTCTCTAAGTATTAAGTCCATAAGTCCTTCATAAGTTTTTTCCGTCTTAGATAGTTCAACCCATCGTGAGAAAGTAATGCGTATTCTTGCAATAAACTCGGAGAATTCAACTCCATTTTCAGGTAACATGTTTTTAAATTGTAGACGATAGCCGTCTTCGTTAAGCTGATATTTCTTTAACAAAGCGGCCCTGACAACCTCATAATTGTTCTTGTCAGGTTCATCCACCATATTTAATATACTTAGAGCTTTACCTGTCAGTATCCCTGATAACTGATAAACATATTTTGCTTTGTCTATGTTATGAGCTGTACATGCTTGTTCAAATCTGTCCAGATAGAACATTATTATGTCATCACTGGAAGGACTAAATGTTGGTAACTTAATCTTAAAAGTATCATTATTAGCCTTACCAGAAGATGAACCCTTGTTTGAATCATTACCATTACTCATGCTCGTCAATTTCAATTTTTCCAACTCTAAAGCTAAGACCTTTTCTTCATGTTCCATTTTTGCTTTCTCTTTCCTCTCATCAGACTCTCTCTGTAATCTTCTTTCCTCAGCCTGAGCCTCTTTTTGAAGTCTTTCATTTTCAGCTTCTTTTTCAAGTCTTTTATTTTCAGCCTCTTTTTCAAGTCTTTTATTTTCAGCTTCTTTTTCAAGTCTTTTATTCTCAGCCTCTTTTTCAAGTCTTTTATTCTCAGCTTCTAGCTGTAGCTGGAGTTTTCTTTCCTCAGCTTCTGATTCCCTTTTTTGTTTTTCCATTTCCATTTGGAATCTTTTTTCATCCACCTGCATCTGCAGTTTCTTTTGTTCAGTTTCCATCTGCAGTTTCTTTTGTTCAGCTTCCATTGCTTTATCATATCGAGCAGTTGCAAATTCTTCTAACTTATCACCAGTCTTCCCAAGCAATTTACCCTGCTCAATAAAGTGCTCAAATGTAGACATGTTGTCTAACATATGAGTCCAAAACCTGAAATAATTAACTAATTTATTTCAAACCTAAGTGTAACAAGTCTTAATTAAGCACTTGTATATTCACATCACCTTATATTATCCCAGTCTCTGTGGGAAAAAAGTCTCCAATCAAAGAACTTGTATATGAAATATCAGCACTCAATTCTTGATCATAAGTGCACTTCTCATTCAATAGTGCACGACACTATTCATCATTCATTTATCATCAGTGTAGTAGTAACAGTGCATTAGCATAGCCCATTAACTAATTACTATAACTGTAAACAATGACTATGTAAACACATGCAGAACGTAAACATTGAAAATGTAAACAATGCAAACAATGTAAACAATAACAATGTAAACAATAACAAAGATCAGCAACAATACAAAAACGTTCGCAGAAATCAACTAAAAATAAAGCAGAAATTAATGAAATATCACAAAAAATGTGACGATATCTGCTATAGAATTAAACAAAATACATGACACCACAGTGTATAAACAAAAATGTTGTATGAAACTAAATTATAGACAAGAGTAGGCTAACAAATACAAACAAATCAAAACAAAACTAAAGAATGCGAAATAATAACGAAAACTATATTAAAACATGTCATCACAGCTAACATAAATAGCAACAGAAGTCGCTTAGCAAATTCCAGTATCGGAAATTTGCAAACCCTACAGAAAACGCTCACAATAGACGACCTCTATGACGTGGCATAATCTAACGGAGACACCACCCAACCGAGAACCCGCTGAAATATAAACATATAAATATACGAATAACATATAAACATATAACATATAGAATGAGATGATACACAGAAGACTCAGCAGAAGTATAAGGGCACAGTTTACATACAAACAGGCCACTTAACTTATAGGCTTCCAATCGTAGAACAGCAGAAAAAACGGATGTCAATCAACGTCCTAAAGAGCGAAGCTCCAACGATGATGGCACATCTGAACTGCTTTCCAGACTGCCAAACACTATTGTACACTTGAGTCTTCTGACACTACATTGATGTGTTGGTAGTTGTTTCGTGCACTTGAACCCTTCTACATCCAAAAATCCAAAAGTAAGTTGATGGAAATACACGGTTTGTTTTGGCATTCTTTCAGAAAAATAAAAACCCTGTTTTTCAAACCGGCACAATTGCCTCTTTTCTCACAAAGAAATCGACGAGCACTGGATACCTTGACGCAGTCAGCATCTCTGCATTGAATTGCGTTAATAAGATTGAACACAGCAGGTCCGTAGTTATCCGGCAACATGTAGAACAACGAAGGGTACTGTACATATGATTTTTCTGATTGTTTTCCTCGAGTATTCAGAAAAAATTGATAAATGGTGACTGTGTTTATGATTTGTTTTGATCTATATTTTAGATCTGCGGACCAACGCAACGCCGTTTCTGCTCTTAAGTACTTTGAAAAAAATAGATATTATTGAAGATGTTGCGTACTGTCAAGTCTCGTTGTATTGATTTGAGATGATATAGTTTCAGGGTTGAAGGGGTTTTCGTTGAATTCTTCTTTTTGCATATGCAGTGGGTGGTGATCAGGCTAATAGCATGTGTTTTTAGCCGGTAATGTAGCCGAAACCTAGGTCACAACCAGTTAAGTGTACTGTCAGAATTCGTTGTAACCCGTACAATTAGATGCTTGATGAGCCATATTGATTGTCCTGTTTACCGTTTGGGGATACATCTCCATGTTTTGGTATTAGAAGCACGTGGTGAGTTAGGATATGTTCAGTCAACATTATAAAACACAGGTATTTTTATGATTGATTCATTATCCACTATGTAGTTTGTTATCTTGAATGTTATTTTAGAGGAGTGGCGTCCACTTGTAGGATGTGACTCATGTAAAACGTCTAAGAGCTGTTTCGGTATGTCGAAGTGGAGTGTGTCAACACTGATATATATTGGACCGTTTATTTGATCTATGTATCCCTTAGAAATGTTCAAACCTGTGTCTTATTCCTACATTAAACCAATATGATGGACCGAGAGCAATTGTGGACTGATCGGCGGCATCAAACTTGATGGTTATTGTAGGTAACGCCGGCGTGACAGAGCGTTCAATAACAGATGATCCAATTGTCCTATTCAACACTATCACAGTGGTTTAAATCGCATGTATTCAGTGTAGATGGTAGACAGCATTACCAGAGAGAATGAAGACGTATCAAAGATGATATGTTACGAACGTATTAATAGTGTCAGTATGTGTACTGTAGACACTGATCAAAGGCCGTGACAGCTTTTTGATCATTGTGATGTCTATTGTAAAGACACACTGTGCTTCTATGGACGTACGCAACCAGATGTGGTATGTAGATCAGGACACGTCTGCACATAATTTAGTTCAAGTGTCGACTTGTTAGTATTCTCAGTGACTTCAATACAGCAATGTACGAGTCAGGTCTTGAACAACGCATTTCGATGATGACAGATACCATCGTTATGTCTGTTCTGGACAGAGCTCGCAGTATAAATAATGACCTTGAGGTGAACAACTCCATCCTAGTTAACAAGGTTTTACTCAACAAGAATGGTGTTGGTTCGCATTAATCTAAGTTGCAAGTAATTAGTAGTCACTGGGCTCGCGTGTGGGACGGCTGTGGACCGCGGCTTGCCCCTGCACTCAGTCTCTGCCCACAAAACGTATCACAAAAAGTTCCGATTTGCAGCAATTTGTACATGGCCGACTAGTTTCATCGAGCTTCGTACGATGGAGGATAGGTGTACATGTTCTCGTAGATAACAACTTTTCTATGAACAGGAATACGCTAAGCAAGTTCTAGGTCCTTGGCCAAAATCTACTATGCACCATTACGAATCAAGTAATAAGTCATAAGGACCTAGCATCAAAATGGATGCAGCGACAATGTACAGCTGGGGACTTGTAGAGCTAGCGGAACAAACAATCTAGTGGACGGACGACTTCGGGAGACTGGCTATCGCTCACGAAGGACCATCTCGTTCACGACCAACCACAAGCTCGATAGAGTTACATGAAAATCCCTAATTTACGCTATCCCCTCAACACGAAATAGATACACAGAAACTGATCCGCACGGCGCGCCTCCCCCTGCAAGTGGGAATACCACATAGGAGGTATTATCCTCGAATAGTGGTGGATACGAAAATGATCCATAAGATGGACTCTCACATTCCGACAGAACAAAATAATATATAGCGGAGATCCCTCCGGGATTTCACGAGGCATCTCTTTTCGCCATTCCCAAATCGACTCACTCTGCACTAGTTGGTGGGCTCGGAAAAACCGATCGACCAAAAGCAAAGAAAGAGAGAACGTCAGTGCGGCAGTCCAGCGCAAAAAAAATGAACCACAAGCTCAAAGAAAACTCAACTGCATTAATACCAACGCGAGAAGACGCAAGACTGGTCACCTTGTATCCGCCACGTCGAAACGAGAGATATAGAAGATATAGTTGATAACGCTCGCTATGAAGAATGTTGTCTCACATTGAGCCAGGATGTTGCCCTTGCTCTCACTGGTTTTAAAATAGACTATTGTAATAAAGAGTAGTCATGTGTTGATAGAGTTGAACAGTTTATTTGTTATGTTGTGATGTTACTTTTCGTTCGCGAGAAATTTGATCACGCAACACAATTGTTTTTCTTCTTCTCATTTTTCATGTTATTTTTTGTCTCTTTTTCATTTTTTTCTTTTTTTCATTTCTTTTTTCATTTCTTTTCTGTTTTATTGAGATTTCTTTTTCTTTTCTGTTTTACATTTCTATTTTCTTTTCTGTTTGCATTCCAAGTATGAAAGAATGAATAAAATCAATTCACTAATACATGTATAGCCACTACCAATATTACTTCCTAATAGTAAATCCTAACCAACTAGGGCTGCAATGTAATAGTTTAGGTCTAGAACTGAATGAATATTTGTAGCAGTTATTCTGTTGTCAATAAGTGGGCTGAGGGAAAGGGTAATCAGGATCTTTTGATTTACAACAATGATTGTTAAATTCGAAGGTATCGGTACTATGATTGGGATATGAAAAGATCACAAGTTCTGAGAATGTTCGTCTCAATATGAGTGGGAAAGGAAAAAATTAGTAAGTTAAAGATGTCTGTAAAACCTTGGAGTGATCGAAAAATCTTACTATAGAGAGTCAAGGTGTGGATATTGGGAATCTTGGAGAATGTTTAAAATCTTGACAGTTAATATATACATCTGGGTCTAAAATTCAAATTATTGTACATTGGATAAAAAAATAATCCTGTGGAGGGAAAAAGAATAGCATATATGCAATAACTAAGTTTTGTGTATGATTATATATGCTGATAACGACAGAGTGTATAGATTGGACAGTATGAATTGATCTCAGGTGTGTAGATATCAAGGATGCTTGTAGCATATTGAGATCACATGAGGTAGGAAAACATAATATTTAGTGTAGAGTCGGATTGCGGTAAGAAAAAAAAAAAACTACGTGGTGTAAAGTAGTCTGCATGAAGACTTGCACTAGATGCGAAAGTACAGAACTACTGGGCAACTGCACTGGACAACGAAGTCTGGTGAATGGAGCGTGGAGCTGATGTCAGTTATCAAAAGTAAGAGTTCAATGTTTACTACAGAATAGTGTGACTCATGTGTCATAGGTTAAGGGCTTGTGTAACATTCTAAATATTAAGGAAAATGTCTGCTAAACTAAAACAATATATCTGTCTGTAACTCGTAACACCGTGTTGTTATACAATTGTTGTTTGTAATTTGTATATATTTCACGAATTACCATACTCTATCTAATGAACATCCTCCGTGTGCTGGGTCTTGATTTGTTCTCTGGGCTCAGTATTCTAAGGCTGAATAAAAAAATAGCTTTATCAGTGAGGCTTTGGACATCGTAGTTGGAAGCAAGTCATTTTGAACTGTCAAAAACTGAAAATAGAGTACATGGGAAGTTAGTCATTGTTAAAAAGGTTTTTTGCACATTCGCGGCGCGACCGTGTTCTGGTGTGGCGAGACACTACATAAAACACCTGGGCGTGTTTCTCAGAAACAGTTTCAGTACCAGGGAGTTATAAACTGTATTTATCATAGTCTCTGCCAGGCTTGTTGATTAGTTTCTCCAATTCCAGCAGTGCCATAAGTAGGGTCGAATGGAATCATTGTTGACGGGTTTAAAGGCGGGTACACACTGGAGATAGCGTGTCTGTTGACAGGGTTGACAGTGGGTACATGTACTGGAGATGGTTTTGTTGACTTTGAGAGGTTGATGGGCAACAACTGAAGAAAAACGTCAATGGGTTGTACTGTAGCTGGAAAGGTGACATGACATTGGAACTGATTGATTGGGCGCAGAGTGAAATCAGTGATGATGGCAATCGTAGCCTGGGAATGTGTGGCTGGAGGGTGGTGACATGGACTGGGCGGTTGTGGTAATTTTTCAACTGGCCAGCAAAACTGGAGGGCTCTCAGGAAAAAGGACTCAAACGTGGTGTTGACTTCTGGAAAGTGTTGGCGCTGGCTGTATTACAAAGTGGGGCGCGTTTATCAATTCATAATTTCTTGGAGATACTGTTAAAACAACAGGGGCATTCTTTGTATGTTACAGTTCATCAGATGTTCATTGGAGATTTTGGACTCCTGTGTGAGGATTTTGAAGTGTTTTTAGAGTTATTCATGTGTCAGGTTTCTATTCTCTAAAATTTCAGCGTCTCGTTTAATGATTGATTTTAAGGGTTTATCTAATTTTGAGTGGCGCTGTGTACTGTCGGTCGCGTTGCTATGTGTGTGGTTATAAACTGGAGTGAAGAGTTACGCTTGGAAGGTTTCTGTTTGTGTTCGCGGACAGAGGTCGTCTTTGGTTCATCATAAAATTCTTCTTCTTTGTGCACGATTCGGGTTAGGTCTATTTTAATTGGGGGGTACAGATTAGAGTCGTTTTTGTGTTTTCTAAAACCGACTTGCTGACGTCTGTGAAGTGGATTGATAAGTGCCCTTGGAAACCATCTGTGTTGGAATATACATTGTGTTGTTAGATGCACGGAGATGCTTTTTCTCGCAAAGCTTTTGATGCTTGGCATTGTTGATTACGTTTATGACTGCAATACGGTTATTTCTTCTGGTTGAGGACTGTTTCCAGTGGGTATTGTACTTGTTTATTGAGCGATTACAGGGGGACTGTCGGATTCGTTACTGTCACAGTTCTCAGTATACCGTGGGTAATGTAAGTTCTCCTCATATCGTCGGCAAGAGTAACGTTCAGCATCCGCGTGTGTCAACTGTCATTCATCCTGATAGAGTGTGATTACAATCTAACTTCATATCTGCCCCATTCTGAATAATGGGGATGTAAGCTAAAGGATTTACGTTTGGGATAACCTCCCGTTAGAAAACGATTTTTCCACTTGTCAGATTCAGAGGGGCGGCGTGAGTTGGAGAAACTTGTGGTGGGGAACTGATGGCAAAAGCTATGACACAGTGATGGCTCATGCTGCAGTAGGGTAAACTTTCCCGTCAGCAAATATTTCTTAGGGACTGTCAATCGGTGGGCTGTAATGGTTGTGCATTGCGTTTGAATAGATGTTGTTTTGATACTCTTGGTTGTGGGTATTTCCTCCTTTAGGTCTCACAGCTATCATTCGCTTCTGCGCTCCGTTTATAGAGGACTCGGTCTCTAGGCAACTCATATAACAAATGTTGATGTGGCCGGGTTAGGTAGGGGTATTGGGGGCTTGCCTTGTTTTTATATTGCTGAGAGTGTTAGAATTCTAGATTACTAGCTTGACCGCTGGAGTCGCAATTTCTCCCATTACAGTCTTACGGGATTTTACCAGGTTTCGGGGACTATCCTCTTAAGGTGTTCTATCCTAGAGCGATGTGTTTTATTCTATATGAAATTTTACTCAGCACAGAGCTGTTATGGTTCAGATTAATATTTCCTTCCTTCCTCTCTTGAATGTCTGGCAAAGCAAATGGTGACGACCTGCCTTTAGTATCTCAACTTGACTTTTTATTTAATTATAAACGTAAATTACAGTCGACATGGCAAAACTTCTAAGAGTCACATATGACACAAGATTATTCTTCAGAGCATTTTTCTTCTCAAAATTCCCGCTGTATGAGTTTTCTAACTTCATTATAACTATTCTGTTTCCTATTCTTAGGAGATTCTTTCTTGTTCATAATGCCATATTTTCATGATGTGCATCTCCAGCTAGTTCAATAAGGGATTACTCTGCTTCTTCAGGATATAAAATTTGCCATATCTCCTCTGATTGTTATTGCTTCATCAAAACAAAATCAATCCTGCAATGTACATTTGAAAGTAACGAAAACTTTCTAGCCCATTTATTTCCTTTCTAAATCATGCAACAAATCATTCGATTTCGAATGTCTAAATTGGTTTTCAGTAATTAGGTTCCTACTTACAGACTTCAGAATATAGAGTTTTAATAATCAAATAAATGCACTTTGAGAGAACATGCCTTCATCCATGGAATTTCTAATTCCTTCAACTTGATAAACTTTACATGCAGGCTAAACCACTGCGTTATGAGCAGGTAAACTTGCTTGTCTTATTAGCTAGACGCCGTCCCTTCCAACTAACTAGGCTGATGGGGGCAATATCGCGTCTCTTCAAAACTTTCTCTGTGCTCACGATTGGGTAAAAAATCACGTGACTAAATTTTGACATGTAAACGCGACTCTATCATAATTAATATTATAATCTATGTTCTTGGAAAGTAGCAATTTATTTGCTAATCTGGTTTTTATAGTACTGTTTCAATGGAACAAAATATGTACACGGTACAAGTAGTGATTCGCCTGCCCTTCAGTAAGAATAAGCCCTCAGCGCATGTTCAACATTTCTGCGTTGGTGGCTGTGGGACAGGAAACTACCACAGCTCGCGGCTTCTGATCAGAAGCAGCTCAGTATCTCCACTCTTCCTGATTCTTTGATTCTCTGACCAGCGACTGGACTGTACTCCTGTCGAATGCAAAAACCATTCCATACATATCACATAGACGCTTGTGAATGTTCACAAAAAGTTTCGCTTCTCTGCAAACGAGAAAATTCTATAAACAATTCGCTGCTTATTAAACGCCAAGTTGCTAAACGCACGCTCTATTTATAAACGGTTTAGGGCCAGCCGTATTATTTGGCCAGCGTTGCGGTTGCAATTTTGGGGCACACATATTTGGGCAAGAGATGTTAATATTCTGCGTGTTGACTGTGCAAAAATTTCTCCTGCTTCTATCTTTATTATTAAGCTGAGAAAACGTTTGTGGTGTAATTACTTTCTGAACGCTCTCTCGTACACCTCACAGTAGAAGAGGAACATCTGAACTGAACGCCAAAAAAAGGACAGAGGAACGCAGGGTCTGTAATTGTAATACAGTGACACAAACTTTGAAAACAGAATTACAAAAAATACAACAAAAGAAATAGTTTTGTTTATTAAAGCTCATTTTATGCTCAACATACATTTTCAAAAAATACTAGGCATCTAAGGTAGAAGGATTACCTTGATTAGGAGTATACAAAAACTCAAATTTTCCTTTCAGAATCAAACAAACCATGGGTTATAGTGTTAGTATGAACTTTAAATGAGTTTGTCCACATAATGACTTCATTTATTTATGCAAATTAGCTATCCAATATGGCCGCCGTAGTTATGTGAAGTAAAATATAACCTTTTTTAAAACAATCATAACCTATGTTATTTGTACAAGGATCTGACTGAAGAAATCTGGCAATTTGAAAAATCAGTATATATAGCGTCAGGTCATGAACTAAAATTGGACAGATATTGACAGAAAGGTTTAAATTTTATTGAATTTTCAAAATTTATATTTTCTGGAATGTTTGATATTGTGGTTAATCTTTATATGCATGGTGGTCATAAAACTTAAACTGTGAATTCAAATTGTTTCCATTTTAGGTACTGAATTCTGTAAATTATATGACAAACCAACTGTGTTAATTTTATGTCAATTGAATGTTAAGATCCAGAGATATCTTGTTTCAAAGTATCACCAATTATGCTAAAAGACAATTCGAGAAAACAAAAGGAAAAAACCAGAAAAAGAACTCAACTAAATGATAGGTTTATGAGCTCCTGTGAATAAAGGTCTCCTATTTATGCAGCTGCAGTGTCTATGGAATCCACTTCAGTGCTATCTGGGTTCTTTCCATTGCAATGTCATTACTTGATGATTAGATCCTGTGGCAGCGTTCTCCTGTTATGCTGTCTTTGCCCCCCCCAAATTGGGGGGTTGACTTGTGTTCATGTTATATCGAAAAAATTCTGCATGCACTGTGGCATTTCCCAATAGAAACGCACAAATGGCACATTCGCCATCCCATTTTTACTTACTAGTGTTGTGAGTAGCTGAAGATGAAACATCAGAAGTATTGAAAATTGGCATTCCATTCGCCACAGTTTGTTGCACATGATACTGATTTCATGACAAAAGCCATTCCGTAGATCTCTTTGACGATTCTACACAGGTCAGTGAGTACTGAATAAAATTTGTACATATATAAGTTAGCGCCATGTAACCCAAACAGGTTAGTTTTACATCCATAAGGATAAACCCATCTTCCTCTGTGTCATTTTAGCTTGTCCTTCACTTTCTTGGGACCTTTTATGACCTTTATTTTTCTTTTGCTGAGGAGCACAGAGGCTTTATAGCTTCACTATCGACAATAGGTGTTCATTTTCAGCAATAACAGTTTGTTGGTGTTACACAGCTCCCAGTCTTTGTCTTATTTACATTGTGAACAAAAAGGAAGGCTTGCTAACTACTATTATACAGATATCTGTATTAAAACTAGCAATAAATAGAGTTGAAGTTGGTTGAAAATGCACATGAATGTAACAAATGTTTGAAATTTACGATCAAAGCTTTCTAGACCACACATTTTTGAAACACAATTCATAAGAAATCATTGAGTGATTCCCCGTTGGTATAAATTATAAATATCTTTTTACTGTTGCCTCAGTATAATTATAATTCGCAGTTTTAACAATACGCACACCTTCATTGTTGGGTAATTATTCACATGGTAACCATCTATAAACATTGGTGCTATGCAAATCTCTCAAGGGAGCGTGTGTGTAGAAAAACCAATGATCTCACTATCAAACCAGGGTAAATCTCTAAGGCTACTATGAATTATTTTTAGTTCAAGAAATGTTGACGATGATTTAAAAGTCATGAAAATAATGAAAATTATTGTATTTTTTTTTTTTTTTAAACCCATTTTTGGGTATCACTTCTACCTTATTGTTCAAGTTACTTACACTTTTGGCAGAATATAAACATATAGTATGAATTTGCAAAAATAAAGCCGTCTATGAAACAAAGGATTTGTTTTAACTCAGAACTTTTTCTACAATTAATATTCAACACAGAAAACAAAATACCTTTAATAATTCCACGTAGTTTTTTGAGGTACAACAAGCACCATTATCTTGGTAGATATATGCTCAACATTAGATGTATTAATAGTAACAAGGATTAGTATTAGTAGCATATGAATGTAAGTTTACTACTTATGTAGGTGTGCTGTGTATGCTGGGGGGCTTCTACCAACGCATGTTTCTTCTGTCCTTGTATTTGAAGTTACATTTCTTTATAATTTTGATGATCAATTTTGTATGTGTATGTAAACAATATTCACTTTGGGAATTAGGAAAGAGAAAAATAATTTTTTTTGTTTAATGACGAGATTGCTTTTGTCCGGAGTGAACCAGCTTGCCTGATTGTATATTCAAAAACCATATTCCAAAAAAATAACATCTCACTTTAATCTTTCTTTATCTGTGTTTACTTTTTAGTTCTAGTTAATTTGTGTAAAATATTATTATAGTGGTAGCTAGGATGTAATTAATTATAGCTAATAAACTATTAGTTTAATAAAATTGAATGAATCGGTTGTGTCCTGTGTTTCCCATTGACCATTCCCGGTCGGTCAGAGTGTCACCGTAGACAGGGACTTAATTATTTTTCCATCTCGTCTAATATTATTACTCTTTAATGTTCCTGTTTTCCTAGGACATTTTGAGTTTCTCTGTTTGCTCTGCTACCTGTGTGGCCCCCAATTGTTTTCCTCCTTCTCAAACCCTCACCTCGAGGTTGTTTTACGATCGAGCCTGCACAGCGGATCAGCGAACGGATAATGTTACGTCAGCAACACCTGTCCCTGATCAAAAGAACGTCTGTATACGCTCTTAAAGTGTTAGAACGATCCAATGGACGGTTTCTGTGAAAGCAATTACGAGGGTCGCTTTGACGCGCGGGTACCCTTCGTTTTGATCCGCAACAAGGGGAAGATTTCTCTCTGGTCGCTTTAAAAAACGTTTGATCACAACCGGCTAGATTACCTCATCTGAGCCTGGGTAACGATTTTGATCTCTTTGCAGGGGAGATTAACAAGCGCAGGTCCCAGTGTGTGTTTATGTTTGCCTTAGTATGAGCAAAGAAGACATCATAAAATAATGATTGTCTCACTGGGGGGAATTTCACAGAAGTTGTGTTTGCATCTGAATCCATTTTGTCTTACTCTCTTGATTAACGCATAACGCCGATTACCTCCGAAAATATATGCAGGCGCAAAGGATGTCCTGGGAGCGTCCCTTGTAATCGACTAGAGTAGATCGGGTTGTAAAAACCACACTAACACACTCGTGAAGATTATTCCTGGCCCTGAAATGGACATCATGCAGAATATAGTCGCGCAAACAATTAACACAGAAACTAAAATTGTTAAGCCCCTTTCCTCTAGTCAATTTCCGGGTTTCAGGGGATACCGAATTGCTAGTCTAGTTTCCAGTCGACGAAGAATGTCACCGTCTTTCGTTCTTGAGGATATGAGGATTATCTAGACACTCGAGTGTCACACCATACCTGAAACAACAACCCTTGTTCAAACGCCATTTCCTCTCACGGAGTTCAGCTCACGCATTGGAAATGAGCCAACTCAACAATCTGAAAAATCGTCTATTGCCAGTAGTAGTTCCTACTCGCTATTGCGATTACCTGTCAGAGCAATGCGGCTTTCAGAGTGTCATAACCGCCCAGCATGTCTATAGCAGAATTCAATTTCACCAGTCGTTGTTGGCCCTTAAAAGGGGCACTCAGCCAAAACAACAGTCAAGGCCAGCCAAAAACGGATTCATGCCAATTCTAGCGCCCGAAATAAGAGCGCCTTAGGGATCAGTTTTCCTGATTGACTAGACTATGGTTGACTCTTGTATTATGTTAGAACCTCGCCTCAGGAGCGGGCCAGCCAAAAGATAGACAGAGTTCAGGCCCACTCACGCAGATAAGGGGAGTCATAAACGATGGCGGACATATACAGTGATTTTATTATGTTAATTCCATCAAAGATGGAGGATATATACGAAAAAAAACCACTTATGGAGCTACGCTCATTGGTCCCCTCGATAAGCGGACAGGTGTAGCTCAATGTTGCATTCTGTTGGTCTAGCAGCGACGATCACACAGCGTCCCCACCCTAGACACACACTCGCGCCTGCTAGGGGGGAGGTCACCAATGATAGTACCAAAACATGGACAGTTCTTGTAGCCGGACTTCAGTACTACTAGACATGATTCTACATATAAGACACTGTCCTGGAATATCTTAATCTGGTCCCACACAGCTCAAGCGGAAAGGACTGACACGCTCGTCTCCTATTCATGCTTGGTCTAAACAGGAGCCCGGTAATATTGAGCTACCCAGCCCACTAGCGCCTGTAGGGTAGCTCCGTCACACCTACGTTCTAGTACCAACAAGGACAGTTTCGCGTAGGCTTAGTCCCTCACATCAAGGATTACATATTCAAGTCACTGTCGGGATATTAATCTCCAAGGTCCCCCTCGCCCGCGAGCCCTGCCGGGCCTGGCACGCGGCGCGCCGGGACGCGGCCGGGGGGTTCCTCCGGGGGCCGGGCGGCGCGGCGCCCGAGCCGGCGGGCGCGGCGGGGCGGAGCGGGCGGGGCGGGCGGCGGCGGCCGGTGCCGGGAAGGAGAGGAGCCGCGGGCGTGGGGGGGCCTCGAACAGCGCGGCCCGGTCAGGGCGGGCCGGGCCTGACAGGTGCGCGCGGCCGGGGGCGAAGGGCGGGGGGGGGGGGGGGCGGGGGAAGACGCGGGCGGTTGCGGCACGCGAGCGGGGGGGGCTGGGAAAAGAGGCGGGGGGGCGGGTAAGGGGGCTCGGGGAGTGGTGCGGCGGGGACGCTGCCTCGGGGGGGGGCGCTCGCGCCGGGGCGTGGCCGAAGGACGGGGTCTCTCGGGACGCTTCGGTTGGGTGGGGGGCGCCCGGGCGTCCTGCCGGGGCGGTCCGCGGGGGTCAGGGGGGGGGGCCGCCGCGTGGGGGGCGCGGCCCGCTGCGCGGACAGGGCGCGGGGGAAGCCTCCCTATTCGGCCGCGCGTGCCGCGGAGCCGTCGGCGCGC